>JAVLUX010000037.1:28190000-28225000 GCA_032164185.1 Moxostoma hubbsi | reverse complement strand
GATGCCAAACCTGTGAACACCAGACGCTACACGGGCACATTTGATATTGTCAACACCACGAAGGGAGACTCGGGCCTGTATCGCTGTATCGTCCGATCTGATCAAGGAGTGGGAGTGTCCAGTTACGGCGCTCTGGTGGTGAAACGTAAGTGCACTGCCAACCACAATGCCAACCACAATGCCAACCACACTGCCAACCACACTGCCCCCTGGGAATTAGTAAAGTTGTATTGTTTTGCGTCTTGGATGAATCTTTGCTGTGTTGCAATGCATTATATTACAAATACATTATTGTCTTCTTTGTGAAGGATACAAGCAGTAACTGCCTTCAAATTTGGGGAGAAGAAGGTATCTTAGAAGACAACATAATTAAGCTGCCTATTTTTGCGTCAGGAGCTCACCGATGGTGCCTTAAAATGTAAACAGCTATAGGATTTCAACAGAGCCAATGTGTGTGTGTGCGTGTGCGTCTCTATGTGTATGTGTTTGTGCGTGTGTGAGCATGCATGTGTGTGCGCGTGTGTATGCATGCATGTATGTGCTTGTGTGTGCATGCATGTGTGCGCGTGTGCGTGTATGTGTGCATTCATGCATGTGTGTGTGTATGCGTGCATGCATGTGTGTGCATGCATGTGTGTGTGCGTGCATGTGTGTACGTGTGTGTATGTGTGCATGCGTGTGTGTGTGTGTACGTGTGTGTATGTGTGCGTGTGCGTGTGTGTACGTGTGTGTATGTGTGCGTGTGTGTGTGTGCGCGCGTGCGTGTGTTTATGTGTTTGTGTGTGTGCGTATGTCTGCATGTGTGTGTTTGTGTGTGTGTGTGTGTTTTTGCCTGTGTGTGCTTGTGTATGCATGCGTGTGTGTGTGTGTGTGCATGTGTGTTTTTGCCTGTGTGTGTGTGTGTGTGTGCGCGCATGTGTGTTTTTGCCCGTGTGTGTGTGTGTGTGTGTGTGTGCGTGCGTGTGATATAAATGAGATCTGTCATTGTAAAGAACTCTTCGGCTGTAAATCTTTTTCAGATTTTCACTCACATCCATTTTCCATGTCAAATTACACATCATCGTTTATAAGTCATTACTGGTGCAGGTTTTCTCCTCACATACATCAAACCAGCAGCTCACGCCACTTATTACCCCAAATTGGCTCAGCAAATTGTATTACTTTACATGTTTTGCCCCTTTAGATTAAGTATCACTTCGTTCTCCTGTGTGAAACACATCTTAATGTGTTTTAAAAGCGTGTGTGTGTGTGAGCGTTTGGTGCAGCGACGGGTGTCACAGCGCTCTGCTTCCTGCAGGAGAGAGATGCCCGCAGGTTAACAAGACTGACCTGCACGCTCGTCACAACACAATGAGAGCCATAAATCATTTACAGCATGTTTCCTCTGTACCACACACACACACACACACACACACACACACACACACACGCACGCACGCACAATACCTGCTGTATGTAACCATATCCAGGGTCCAAAATGCACTTTCTACTACACATGCCAAAGGAAGGTGAATTTAAATGTTTTTCCTACCCAAAATATATAGTTAGAAAGTTTATTATTAAAAATAAATAAAAATATATTACATATATTTAGATATTATATTAACATAATTAAACATGCATTTTTTAACCACTCCACAGATTTCATATTAGCAAACTATAGTTTTGGCAAGTCGTTTAGGACATCTACTTTGTGCATGACATGAATAATGGTTTACAGACCGATTGTGTCACTTGTAATTGACTATATCATAATTCCATTGGGTCAGAAGTTTACATACACTAAGTTTACTGTGTCTTTAAGCAGCCTTTAGGCAATTAGCTTCTGATAGGAGGTGTACTGAATTGGGGGTGTAGCTGTGGATGTATTTTAAGACCTTCAAACTCAGTGTCTCTTTGCTTGACATCACGGGAATATCAACAGAAATCAAACAAGACCTCCGAAACTAAAACTGAGGACCTCTACAAGTCCGCTTCATCCTTGGGAGCAATTTCCAAACACCTGAAGGAGCCACATTCATCTGTACAAACAATAGTACACAAGTATAAACACCATGTGACCACACAGTCATCATACCACTCAGGAAGGAGACGCCATCATGTGACCACACAGTCATCATACCGCTCAGGAAGGAGACGCCATCATGTGACCACACAGTCATCATACCGCTCAGGAAGGAGACACCATCATGTGACCACACAGTCATCGCACCGCTCAGGAAGGAGACGCCATCATGTGACCACACAGTCATCGTACCGCTCAGGAAGGAGACGCCATCATGTGACCACACAGTCATCGTACCGCTCAGGAAGGAGACGCCATCATGTGACCACACAGTCATCACATCGATCAGGAAGGAGACGCCATCATGTGACCACACAGTCATCATACCGCTCAGGAAGGAGACGCCATCATGTGACCACACAGTCATCATACCGCTCAGGAAGGAGACGCCATCATGTGACCACACAGTCATCATACCGCTCAGGAAGGAGACGCCATCATGTGACCACACAGTCATCATACCGCTCAGGAAGGAGACGCCATCATGTGACCACACAGCCATCATACCGCTCAGGAAGGAGACGCCATCATGTGACCACACAGTCATCACATCGATCAGGAAGGAGACGCCATCATGTGACCACACAGTCATCATACCGCTCAGGAAGGAGACGCCATCATGTGACCACACAGTCATCATACCGCTCAGGAAGGAGACGCCATCATGTGACCACACAGTCATCATACCGCTCAGGAAGGAGACGCCATCATGTGACCACACAGTCATCACATCGCTCAGGAAGGAGATGCCATCATGTGACCACACAGTCATCATACCGCTCAGGAAGGAGACGCCATCATGTGACCACACAGCCATCACACCACTCAGGAAGGAGACGCCTCCTTGATGATGTTGTGGGGGTGGAGCATCATGTTGTGGGGGTGGAGCATCATGTTGTGGGGGGTGGAGCATCATGTTGTGGGGGGTGGCAGCATCATGTTGTGGGGGTGCAGCATCATGTTGTGGGGGTGGCAGCATCATGTTGTGGGGGTGGCAGCATCATGTTGTGGGGGTGGAGCATCATGTTGTGGGGGCACAGCATCATGTTGTGGGGGTGGCAGCATCATGTTGTGGGGGTGGAGCATGTTGTGGGGGCACAGCATCATGTTGTGGGGGTGCAGCAGCATGTTGTGGGGGTGGCAGCAGCATGTTGTGGGGGTGGCAGCATCATGTTGTGGTGGTGCAGCATCATGTTGTGGGGGTGGAGCATCATGTTGTGGGGGTGGAGCATCATGTTGTGGGGGTGGCAGCAGCATGTTGTGGGGGTGCAGCAGCATGTTGTGGGGGTGGCAGCAGCATGTTGTGGGGGTGGCAGCATCATGTTGTGGGGGTGGAGCATCATGTTGTGGGGGTGCAGCATGTTGTGGGGGCACAGCATCATGTTGTGGGGGTGCAGCAGCATGTTGTGGGGGTGGCAGCAGCATGTTGTGGGGGTGGCAGCATCATGTTGTGGGGGGGGTGGAGCATCATGTTGTGGGGGGGGTGGCAGCATCATGTTGTGGGGGGGGTGGCAGCATCATGTTGTGGGGGTGGCAGCAGCATGTTGTGGGGGTGGCAGCAGCATGTTGTGGGGGGTGCAGCATCATGTTGTGTGGGGGGTGGAGCATCATGTTGTGGGGGGGGTGGAGCAGCATGTTGTGGGGGGTGGAGCAGCATGTTGGGGGGGGGTGGAGCAGCATGTTGGGGGGGTGGCAGCATCATGTTGTGGGAGGGCAGCATCATGTTGTGGGGGTGGCAGCAGCATGTTGTGGGGGTGGAGCAGCATGTTGTGGGGGTGCAGCATCATGTTGTGGGGTGGCAGCAGCATCATGTTGTGGGGGTGCAGCAGCATCATGTTGTGGGGGTGGCAGCAGCATGTTGTGGGGGTGCAGCAGCATGTTGTGGGGGTGCAGCAGCATGTTGTGGGGGTGCAGCATGTTGTGGGGTGGCAGCATCATGTTGTGGGGGTGCAGCATGTTGTGGGGTGGCAGCAGCATGTTGTGGGGGTGCAGCATGTTGTGGGGTGGCAGCAGCATGTTGTGGGGGTGCAGCATCATGTTGTGGGGGTGCAGCATCATGTTGTGGGGGTGCAACATCATGTTGTGGGGTGGCAGCATCATGTTGTGGGGTGGCAGCATCATGTTGTGGGGTGGCAGCATCATGTTGTGGGGGTGCAGCATCATGTTGTGGGGGTGCAGCATGTTGTGGGGTGGGTGCAGCATGTTGTGGGGTGGCAGCATCATGTTGTGGGGTGGCAGCAGCATGTTGTGGGGGTGCAGCATGTTGTGGGGTGGCAGCATCATGTTGTGGGGGTGCAACATCATGTTGTGGGGGTGCAGCATCATGTTGTGGGGTGGCAGCATCATGTTGTGGGGTGCAGCATCATGTTGTGGGGGTGCTGCAGGAGGGACTGGTGCACTTCACAAAATAGATGGCATCATGAGGAAGGAACATTATGTGGATATATTGAAGCAACATCTCAAGACATCAGACAGGAAGTTAAAGCTCGTCACAAATGGGTCTCCCAAATGGACAATGACCCCAAGCACACCTCCAAAGTTGTGGACAACAAAGTCAAGATATTTGAGCGGCATCACAAAGTCCTGACCTCAACCTGTGAAAACAATTTAAATTCTACCAAATACTAAGAAAGTGTGTGTAAACTTCTGACTTCAGCTGTATATATATATATATATATGTAATATATTTGTGGATTTTGTGGTGAAATATATTCATAAAAGAAGTCAAAAAAGACAAACAGATGGAGGATAAGTTTGAAATGTGCTGACGGCCGTCTGAAACAGACTTCCCGTGACACTCGGCCTCCGGGAAAGCAGTTTTTTTTAATGTGTTCAGATCACTGTGACATCACATTCGCTTAAATCCCCTCCGTTTGGGCCTGAAATCTGCAGAAAGTTTGTTTTTTTTTGGGACCGGAAAACCACAAAACATAAAAACATGGACAAATAACAGAGTATGTGAATGACAGATTGGGCCTGTAATATCAAACAGCATGTGTGGTGATGTGTGGCTTTTGGGGTGCGGCTGTGTGTGCTTATAATTATAGCAGACTATGGGGTGGGTGTGTGCGTGCACCTGCCACACACACACACTCACACTCACACACACACAGCTGTGATGTTCCCACTCACATTACCACTACACACACACACACACAGGTGACACATACTCGCAGCGCTCGGGTCAGACTGCTGTAACAGCTGAGCGCTGAAACTACATGACCTCTGACCTCTGGCGGACTATGGGTCAAATGACTTACACTAATTAAACATGACCTTTACACTACAGCCGTCATGGTTTAACTTCCATCAGCTGCTGACTGCGACATGTTTAGTTCCGCTGTTTAAGTCATGTATCACTATTACTAACAGATCAAACCTCTAACGGATTGTGTTCAGTGTTCAGGATGAGTAAAAGTGTGAAAGTCATCCCGATAGGAGAGGTTGCTGAAGTCTTCTCCAGACATTACACTGATTTACATGCTTTTGGTCTTCTCGATGTCAGCTCAACAGTTGCTCGGTGTCTGTGATTGTGAAATTGAGATGTTGTTACGGGCCACAATGAGCAACTTGAGAGAGAGAGAGAGCGGGAGAGAGAGAGAGAGCGAGAGAGAGAGAGGGAGAGGGAGTGAGAGGGCGAGAGGGAGAGAGAGGGCGAGAGAGAGAGAGAGGGCGAGAGGGAGCGAGTGACCAAGAGGGCGAGCGAGCGAGGGTGGGCAAGAGAGAGGGCAAGCGAGCGGGAGAGGGAGAGCGAGCGGGAGAGGGAGAGCGAGCGGGAGAGGGCAGGTGAGCGGGAGAGAGTGAGAGAGAGCGCGAGCGAGAGAGGCAGAAGGAGAGAGAGAGAGCACGAGCGAGAGAGAGAGAGAGTGACATTTTAAACTATATCAATAATATTATCTTGTGTGACTTGAGAGCGTTTGTCTCATGCGGAGCTTTAATATATGAGTGGACAGATAGAGAGAGACGTTGTTGTTGTTGTTGTGGGTGTTGGTGTAGTGATGCTTGTCTTTGGTCACACCTGCACACAGCTGTCAGTATGATGGATGATCCATTACCGCAGCTGTAATTGGCATTCTCCACGCTTCAAATCGATATGCTGTTGTGTGCTTCCTGAAAGCCACAGACCTGCTACTTCAATTCAGCCTTCATGAGCTCTCAATCTGTAGTACACAAGCCCCCACAATCCCGTATGATTGTATTCAGACCTCCACCAGCGCCGGTGACGACTTCATATTCACTAGCATGACGTTTATATCTCTTCTATGCGTTTGTATCAGTTCATTTTCTCTACGGAAATTCTGGATAATTCTTCAATGAAGAAGTCATTGATTACAAGTTTATAATGCAGCATATTAGAAGCAAGTCTGCATTTAAGTGTGTGTGGGAAGCTCCTACGTTGATATCGGGTGTTTAATATCACAATATATACAACAGTTAGTTCCTGTCCTCGAATCTGATTGGACGAGAGATGTTCAATGTGACATCATCAGCACTCGGACGCTTCACTGTGTGTGTCACTCCGCTTGTGTTTGTGCCGTTCTAAACTAAAGTGTACGAGCAGTGCAGATGTGTTAAGAGCTGTATGTGTCTCTTTACATTTAATTATGTGACATTACATATGTTAGCCAGCAGGTGGAGACAAAAGACCATTTTTGTGTAATATGAGTCCACGTCAGTCATTCATCAGCGCTCCATGATCGCTCGGATTACTACTACACTACTAAAGCTGGGAAATAACTTTAAACGACTTTAAACGAACATCTTCAGCATTACGGCTCATCACAACTGAGAGACACAACAGACAGATTCATTACACAATCTCAAGGCACTTACCTCTTACTGGAGTTTAATGGAAAATGGCGGAAGAGATTGCGGTTTCTTGCGCACCGGCTACCGTGAAACAGGGAGGAATACCCCCGCTTGGACAGCTGTCGAGAAAATGGGATGTATTTCACCAAAATTACATTATCTTCAGTAATATAACAGATTTTAGCATCATCAACAGGTGATCACACATATCTCTCTCTCTCTCTCTCTCTCTCTCACGCCCGCGCACACACACACATGCACACACACATGCGCACACACATGCACACACACGCACACATGCGCACACACACACACATATACACACACATACACACATACACGCGCACACACATACGCACACACACTCACACACACATGCGCACACACACACATGCGCACACACACACTCACACACACATGCACACACACACATGCGCACATACACACACACACACACACTCACACACACACACACTCACACACACATGTGCACACACATGCACACACACACATGCGCACACACACACACACTCACACTCACACTCACGCACACACACACATGCGCACACACACTCAAACACACTCACACACACACAAACACACTCACACACACACAAACACACTCACACACACACAAACACACTCACACTCACACACACACAAACACACACATACACACACACACACACACACACACACAGCCTTGTTTCTCCAATAACATGTTAGAAACCGTCCACGCTGTGATACTAGTAGTTCTGAAGTGATGTTTTTAAGAGACTTGGACGCGTCATTTGTTTTGAACGGCAGATTCTCCAGATTCTGATGCATCGTGTTATAAAGTAGTTTCATGCACAAATGCGTTTTTTATGACCGTCCTCAGTTTTTCATCATTTTTGTTCATTGAACTGTTGTATATAAGCAATATCACACTCGCAATCGTGCTATACGGCCCTATATCAGCACTGATTACCTACGGCACTCGTGTGGCCGAATCACAGCAGTGCTGATATAAGGCCGTATCGCACTCTTGCTCGTGTGATATTGCTTTGTCACTCATTCAAGTTGGAAACAAAATACAGAAGCCAAACTAAAATAAATAAACAATAAACCACAGCAAATGCTCTTGTTTCTCAAGCTGAATGATTCTGGGAATTTCAATGGGAATTCGACAATTAACACATTTATTTTAAAAGTGACGCTGACATCACTTGTCACTCCGACAGATGCTTTTATCATCACTTAACCTTGGACCTCATGGTAGATGTGCCTTCAAAGGTTTATTCCTATTCGTTCAAATAATGTCCATGCAAATGATCAACGACGACAACAACAACTTCATATTTGTTCAGGTTTCCACTGACAGGGAAGCAAATTGGCTTTTACTTCTTAATAGATTGTCATGCTCTAATGGGTGTGTCTTACACACTTCTACATGCATAAGTGTGTGTGTGGCGTTCTGGGCCGTTGTGAAGTGGGTCACGGGGTGGTGACTAATGAAATTGGGCTCCTATGTAAAACAATGAAGGTCAGGGAATTAATTGGTTTAACTCATTACCGCAGAGAAGTCTCTCCGCCCCGTCAGAAGATTACACTCCAGATTGGGAGTCGTGGCGTTTTGTGCAAGACCGCCGGGCGGCGGCTTAATTGCACCCACTTAAGTATCAAGCTCAAAGAGACAGATGGAATTAAACAGGCTCATTGTTGAAGCGTTCACTGATCTCACCGTTTCATTAACAAAATTAGCAGGCCGTAGAGCACCATGAGTAGCATGCTCAAAACGTTGTTTTGGAATATCATGTATCATCAGATAATCTAATTTGGTTTTCAACTGCCTAAAATGATTATCTCTTTGTTTGATACCGTATATGCTAGTATAGTTTCACATACTCTGACTAACGGCATGAAGTCTGGTCCAATTTGCATCCTATTTTGCCCAAGAATCAGAAGATGCAAGGCTGGAAATTGGTACTTTAATTCAGCAAAGTGGCATTCAACTGATCACCAAGTAGAGTCAGGACGTTACTGATGTAAAACAGCATCACTCCAACACCTTATCCTCGAGGAATCATGATAAATTGATCATTTGATACTAGAAAATCACTTGCCATTATATCAAACACAGCTGACAGATATTTGGTTCATTAAATGAAGCTGAACGTTGTCTTTGTGTTTGTTTTTGAGTTGCACAGTATGCAATAGACTGGCATGTGTTAAGGTCAATATTAGGTCAAACATGGCCAAACTCATCAACTCTAGAAACTCATCAGTCATTGTTTTGATGAATGAAGGCGACACAGTGCTTGAAATTGCCAAAAAACTGCAGATTTCAGTCTTGAAAGACAAAGCACAACTGTCTCTAACAAGGACAGAAAGAGATGTGGGAGACCAGATGTGCAACTAAACAAGAGGAGAAGAACATCAGAGTCTCTAGTTTGAGAAATAGATGCCTCACATGTCCTCCGCTGACAGCTTCATTGAATTCTACCTGCTAAACAGTCAATGAAACTTAATTGAACAACAGATAATTGGAAAAGAGTGTTACGGATCTAAACCCCATTGAGTGAAAGGTCAAGCGCCACAGGAAGTGTGGGGTGAAAGGTCAAGTGCTACAGGAAGTGTGGGGTGAAAGGTCAAGTGACGCAGTAAGTGTGGGGTGAAAGGTCAAGTGCCACAGGAAGTGTGGGGTGAAACGTCAAGTGCTACAGGAAGTGTGGGGTGAAACGTCAAGTGACGCAGTAAGTGTGGGGTGAAAGGTCAAGCGCCGCAGGAAGTGTGGGGTGAAAGGTCAAGCGCCGCAGGAAGTGTGGGGTGAAAGGTCAAGCGCCGCAGAAAGTGTGGGGTGAAAGGTCAAGCACCACAGGAAGTGTGGGGTGAAAGGTCAAGCGCCACAGGAAGTGTGGGGTGAAAGGTCAAGCGCTACAGGAAGTGTGGTGTGAAAGGGCAAGTGCCACAGGAAGTGTGGGGTGAAAGGTCAAGCGCCGCAGAAAGTGTGGGGTGAAAGGTCAAGCACCACAGGAAGTGTGGGGTGAAAGGTCAAGCGCCACAGGAAGTGTGGGGTGAAAGGTCAAGCGCTACAGGAAGTGTGGTGTGAAAGGGCAAGTGCCACAGGACGTGTGGGGTGAAAGGTCAGTGGAGTATCTGGAGAAACTGACCGCTAGAACAACAAGGATCTGCAAATCTGTCATTGCTGCACGTGGAGGATTTTAAGAAGTTCTGAACATTTCTTCCAAATTGTAATAGTGATTTATCACATCAGTAATGTCCTGAACATACATTGTGATCAGTCCAATGTGAATTAAAGTACCAATTTCTTTCCATAAGAGCAAAATCTGAACATTACTCCAAACTTTTGGCCGCCAAAAAAATGCTGATTTTTATATAGATATTATTATGAATATCATGGTTAAAATATGGTTGGAAATGGTCCATTTATTGCACGGACATGCAAAACGTATATGAGAACAAACTATTCTGCCCTGTCCTCTAAAATACATTTTTAACAACGTAAACAATAACAACATTAATTACAAACAATACAAATGTCAAAGGACATCAAACGCTTAACAAGAAATTACTTTATTTCATGTAATTGTTCTGTTACACAATCCAAGCAATAAATAATGTTTTTTTTTTTTTTGAAAAAAAAAATATTTTGGTTTGCAGTAACAGCTGGAAAAAAAAAAAGGGTCGGTAGGTAGGTCTATTTTTTTTTTTTTTTTTCAAGTTTCAATGTAAAAAAAAAAAAAGTAAAATTTTGGTCATGGTGATTACGTAGGTATAAATTTAAACAATTTTGCATATTGTGACGTCACTGTCTGGGTCTTCAAACCGTGCCTTCGGGCGCACCATTGCAAACCTCATTCTGATGCAGGTCGTATAGACCACAAATAATTTGAAATCTTGTAAAGAAACATCTTTATTGCATTAATTCCAGCAGCATTAATTTGAAAAAACAATGAGGCAGAATCAAGAAAAAAATACGGTCACCGTTAGACTAGAGGGGAGAAGGGAGGGGAATAGATCTGGGCCCAGGTTTTCCAGAACTTCGTGCCAAGTTAAAGCGGTGTCGAGATGTTTTAATGCATTTTTTAAATGTATTATGGTGCCCGAACCCGTATGACTTTGAACGGTGACCGCGAACATTTTATTTCACGGTCATCATTACCAAGCGCGAACAGTGAATGAAACGCGAACATACAAGCCATAGTGTGGCATGCGTAAACCAATAGTGTAAACATAATCATAGACGCCACAGGTTTTTAAAAAAAAGAAAGAACGTAGCCTACGTTTGTATGTAGGCATAAGCAATTTATATTCACAATACTTACTAAAATACAATTAATATTATTTTATTGAATTTGTATAAGTTGTTTGAAGAGTAAAAAAAAAAAATTGGTCGGTCTTAACGCAAGTTTACAACCGGCAAGTCGGTCGGACTAAAAGAAAAAAAAAAAAATAATTGGGTCGGTCCTAAATTGACAGGGTCGGTCGGGTTACGGCAAACAAGAATATTTTTAAGGATGGCCTCAAATATGTTCGAAAAGTGATCTAGGGGGTCTGGGTAGCTCAGTGGTAAAAGACGCTGCTACCACCCCTGGGGTTCGCTGCTTTGAATCCAGGGCGTGCTGAGTGACTCCAGTCAGGTCTCCTTAGCAACCAAATTGGCCTGGTTGCTAGGGAGGGTAGAGTCACATGGGGGAACCAAATTGGCCCAGTTGCTAGGGAGGGTAGAGTCACATGGGGGAACCAAATTGGCCCGGTTGCTAGGGAGGGTAGAGTCACATGGGGTAACCAAATTGGCCCGGTTGCTAGGGAGGGTAGAGTCACATGGGGTAACCTCCTCGTGGTCACTATAATGTGGTTCTCGCTCTCGGTGGGGCGTGTGGTGAGTTGTGCGTGGATGCCGCAATGAATGGCGTGAAGCCTCCACACGTGCTACGTCTCCGTGGCAACATGCTCAGCAAGTCATGTGATAAGATGCGCGGATTGACGGTCTCAGACATGGAGGTAACTGGGATTCGTTTTCCACGTCCTCATGAGGACATGGAGCGCATTAGGAATGGGGCATTCCAAATTGGGAGAAAAATGGGGGGGGGGGGGGGGGGGTGGTCTAAACTTACCCTCTTACATTACTTGCTTCCAATTCCCCATACAGCACTTCGCAACAATTTATGGCTATTTCAACGAACTGTATCGACATGATTATTTCGACATGTATCATTACTAAATGATCAATATCTTTCTGAATATCTTTCAAAGATGCCACTTTCCTGGTGTACTTATGCAATGTTAGTGTAATGTTATATTAATGTTCTGACCCTCACTAATTCAAATGCTCTTTATTTAATCAACAGAGCCTCCGATCCCCATCGCCCCCCCTCAGCTGACTGCCGTGGGCGCCACCTACCTGTGGATCCAACTCAACGCCAACTCCATCAACGGCGACGGCCCCATCGTCGAGAAAGAGGTGGAGTACCGCACGCTCTCCGGCAGCCTCATCGACAATCAACCCGTCGACAAATCAAACCACAAGATCGGTCACCTGGACCCCGACACGGAGTATGAGATCAGCGTCCTCCTCACCAGACCAAACGAGGGAGGAACCGGAGCTCCAGGACCGCCGCTCCGAGCCAGAACCAAGTGTGCAGGTGAGCGACTTCATACGGTAGAAGTGTTCTGCTCAGATTCGATGTTGTGTTGTGGTGGTAAAGGTAAGAGCTGGTAACTGGAAGGTTGCCTGTTTGTAAGAAGGGGCATGTCCAGGATTTTTTGACAGGGGTGGCAACAGTTGAGTAAGGGGTGGCATCCAGTAAGTTCGACTGAAGTGTTTCGGGGTGTTATGGACCATGCTGTCTCCAGGATGCGAGCGTGGTCCGAGTTGGTTGGCAAAGCTCATTTTTAGGGTGGCAGCTGCCACCCCATGCCACCCTTCTGGCCCCGCCCCTGTTTGTAGCTTTATGAAGATGGCACTTTGGATAAAAAACTTCCGTTTGTTGTATTTGGTTGTATTACAGTCTCAGCTACATGTCACCAGGTGTTAAGCTCTACTTTGAGTTCAATGCATTGGGGAACGTTGACCGGATTCGTTTGAAGTGGCCTTTAGTGAGTCGCAACGTTTTGTTTACAGAAAATGAGCGCATTACCGCGGCTTGCTAGTGCAGATGTTCTGCTCGTTTACCTTGATGGAGCTTCCGTTCAGAACATCGGCCTCATGTGTAGACTAAAACTTAATTCATGACGATGTGTTCGTTGTTGTTCACACGAGTCCTCTTCCAGCACAGTACGAGAGGCCCAGCCAATCTATCGCACCTGGAGGGGGTGCGGCATCACTCTGTTAATGCTAGAGGAGAACATTAGCATTATTAAGGGTTTGCCAAAGCACTGGGCACATTAGCAGCATGCTGCCGGACCCGCGGGCCACGAGCAAATGACATGCAATTATCACACTAATTAAACAGGTGCAATGACTCTTATTTCCAATGACTGTTGTGATTAGAGCAGCGCTAGCAATGCCCAGGGTCGCCGCGTGACTCTGCCACGCCATGCTAATCGCTTTTCCATTAGCCTGTGCGCTAACCGCCCATTAGCACATCACATGATGATTCATCAGCCAATCGGCTGAGAGATGCTCAGGGCAATGAACTCGCATTACCATAATTACCATTTCATTAAGCGCACTCGTTTGGTTATTAACATGTTATAACATATTATTTTGCCCTAGCTGAGGGTCACAGGAAAGCACCAATGATACTGCTGTTTTTTGGCATGTACAGTACCATTGTGAAAACAGTTTTGCCCCTAATAAAGTTTTCAAAAGTTACTTTGTAGACGTCCGCAGGGATAAACGTGCCTGAAACACCCATAAATCACATAATGGAATATGTAAATGCATATTAAATTAAAGACTGTTGTCAGTTGTCAAATAAACAAGCCGGTAATTGTCTGACACGTTCAGGAATCAGCGCTGGAATCGAGTCTCTGTTTAGACTGTCGAGCGCGCCGGAAAAAGCGTGTATCTTCAGATCTCGACAGGCGTGAAAGAGTATCAGAGTGGCAGTACATCATCCGTAGTGTCATTGAAGGAGTCGGGACGGGCTGATGGGGGTGTTTGCATGCCAGAACCTGTCCTGGACACCTCTGGTTAACACGGGGCCCCTCGTCAGCATAGCAAACAATAACGCTCATACCTGCAGCGACTGCGGCGCCTCTGTTGAACACACTCACCTGTGCTCAGGTGATAGTTACTGCATGATAATGAATGACAGGCTGCACACAGTGTCAGATTATAGACTTTAGTCAGAGTAGATAACAAGGCTGTGAGGGATAGAAGTTGTGAAGACTGATTAATCAACCAATATTTGGTCATTTAGCAATTATCTGAAAATTAGAGCTGGGCGATAAAATTCAACTGTTTCAAAAAGTTTTTGCACATCCTGTTCATTCGCAAGAAATAATTTAGTTTAAATATATTTAGGTAGATAGTGCTTATTATTAATGTACACTTCTATTTTGGCGTAAAACTGAAAATGATTAAATATAATTCTCCCTTGAGTCTGTTTACACGACAACGTTTTCAACTAAAAACGTAAAACTTTTATTGCGTTTTGGCTGTTCGTTTACACAACAACATTTTCAACTAAACTTACAACTTTTTATTCGTTTTGGCTGTTCATTTACATGACAACGTTTTTGGCTAAAAACGTAAAACGTTTATTCGTTTTGGCTGTTCGTTTACACGACAACATTTTCGGCTAAAAACGTAAAACGTTTATTCGTTTTGGCTGTTCGTTTACACGACAACGTTTTCGACCAAAAACGTCAAACCTTTTATGCGTTTTGGCTGTTCGTTTACACAACAACGTTTTCGACCAAAAACGTCAAACCTTTTATGTGTTTTGGCTGTTCGTTTACACGACAACGTTTTCGACCAAAAACGTCAAACCTTTTATGCGTTTTGGCTGTTCGTTTACACAACAACGTTTTCGACCAAAAACGTCAAACCTTTTATGCGTTTTGGCTGTTCGTTTATACGATGATGTTTTCGACTAAAAACGTAAAACTTTTTATGCATTTTTGCTGTTCCTTGGCCTCCAAATTCTCCAGATCTCAATCCGATTGAGCATCTGTGGGATGTGCTGGACCAACAAGTCCAGTCCACGGCGGCTCCACCTCACAACTTACAGGACTTGAAGGAGCTGCTGCTGATGTCTTGGTGCCAGATACCACAGGACACCTTCACGGGTGGTCATAATGATTTGGCTCATCAGTATGTATATATATATATATATATATATATATATATATATATATATATATATATATATATATGGAGATATCATTTGTGTTGCCATATTGCCCCGCCCTGGTGCACTGACAAATAACTGTTGCTAATTTGCAGATTAAAAATTGTGTCAAGTCTACCTACCTACAATGGATAGCACACGTTTTCAATTTAATATTTTTTCGAAAAAGACAAATAGAAATTTTGCCTGTCCTAAACCCCCAATGACAGCTATTCAATATTTTTGCTTCTAAATCTCCTTTTGTTTATTTAATGTGTTGAATAATTCAGTGAAATGAATTATAGATATGTTGAACGGCCGTCAATCTTTGCTCAGTGCTGGAGTCATTCTGTGCCAAAAGAGAATCCAATAGTTTCAACTTCTTTTCTGAAATATACAAATATATGTTCATGGATTTTGAAGTCTACCAGTTCCACAATGTTCCAGTCATATGTTTTTCATGACCATTTCCACCCTCTCTGTGACTCTTAAAATAAAACAGGCTGTTTCCCAGTTGTGTCTTGAAAGCTTCGAAGTCAACGTTGCTCACAGGGCTGAACTGGAAAGAGAAGTCGGTCCGGGAATTTATGGAGCAAATGGCCCAAAAGTTTTTCAGTTGGGCGGGGAGCATGGTTGAGCCAAGAGTTGTTGGGGGTGGTTGAGCCAAGAGTTTTGGGGGTGGTTGAGCCAAGAGTTGTTGGGGGTGGTTGAGCCAAGAGTTTTGGGGGGGGGGGGGGGGGTTGAGCCAAGAGTTTTTGCAGGGTGTTGAGCCATGAGTTGTGGGGGGGGGGGGGGTGGTTAAGGCAAGAGTGGTGGGGGGGGGGGGGGGGGGTGGTTGGGCCAAGAGTTGTTAGGTGAGGGGTGGTTGGGCCAAGAGTTGTTAGGTGAGGGGTTGGGGGGGGGGTTGAGCCAAGAGTTGTTGGGGGGGGGGGGGTTGAGCCAAGAGTGGTTGGGGGGGGGGGGGGGTTGGGCCAAGAGTTGTTGGTTGGGAGGGGTTGAGCCAAGAGTGGTTGGGGGGGGGTTGAGCCAAGAGTTTTTGGGGGTGGTTGAGCCAAGAGTTTTTGCAGGGTGTTGGGGGGGGGGGTTGAGCCAAGAGTTTTTGCAGGGTGTTGGGGGGGGGGTTGAGCCAAGAGTTTTTGCAGGGTGTTGAGCCATGAGTTGGGGGGGGGGGGGGGGGGGAGTTGGGCCAAGAGTTGTTAGGTGAGGGGTTGGGGGGGGTTGAGCCAAGAGTTGTTAGGTGAGGGGTTGGGGGGGGTTGAGCCAAGAGTGGTTGGGGGGGGTTGAGCCAAGAGTGGTTGTGGGGGTTAAGCCAAGAGTGGTTGGGGGGGGGTTGGGGTGGGGTTGAGCCAAGAGTTGTTTGCCGTCCTTATCTTCATAACGCGGCGACTCATTTTAGCTCTCATCGATGGCCAGTCCTCCCCTGATTGGCCCCAAAGTGCATTGGCCCACTGGGAAAATGTCCGGTATGCCTGATTACCAGTCCCGCTCTTGCTAGCGCAGCATCACTGCAGGTTTACAGTCAGGTTCAATATGTTGTTTATCTATTACAGTGATGGGAACATACAGGACACATATTAAAAGCCCGTCCTTTAGAGACCCACCGGACGCGCTAACAGCGTCCTGCTAATGTCCTGCTGGAGACTTCTTCTCCCTCACTGAATCTTTGCTGCATATGAATGATTTCTGGCTCTTTGCTCCATATTTCTCTCCGTTTCTTCAGTACTCTGAGTTTTATTCTTGTCTCTTTACACGCCTGATTTTCACGCTCTGTTCCCCTGAAACTGTCGTCAATCTCTCTGCTGCTAAAACCCTCCATCTCACCGGGGGTGGAAGGAAACAACCTTTGAATATTCGCACTCAAATATGCCTCGACGTGTAATGTGTATTTTTACTCCATAATGAAAAAAAAATAAATAAAAATATATATATATTAATGATAAAACTGCAAATTGGCCATTTTTTTGGCCATTCCTTGCTTACCAATGACAATGTTTTTCAATATTTGTTACGTTTTTATATTTTATATATTATATGTGTTTATATGATATTTTAGATTAGTTAATTACTTTAATATAATGCGACATTTTCATATAAATCAACCTAAATTAAAGGCAATGCATCAAATACTATCACAATGTATAAATACTTAATTTATCTTAAACTTAAAAAATCTTAATGGTCTAATAATAGGCTTAATTTTCCTAAATAAAAATATAATTTGGCATTTTCTTTCTTTTGATTTTATGGTTTCATTATGCATAAAAAAGGCAGTTTTTACAGTAATTATTATATAGTATAATTTAAAAAAATATATTAATATTATATAATTATTGCTTAATATTCAGTATTTCTTATGTTTTATATAATGGGAATATAGATATTAATTTGTAATATTTTCTAAAAATGTATATTTTTAATATGTTGTATTTTCATAGTAGTAATATATGTATTTTACTATTAATATCGATATACTTTTTATATTAATATTTTTATATATTTATTTATATAAAATATATAAAAAATAAAAAAATAAAATAAAAATTACTACAATAAAAATACTAAATATAAAAAAGTATTTAGTATTTTTATTGTAGTAAAAAAAAAAAATTTTTTTTTTCCAGAGACGCCACTCACATGTAATGTGTTGATCACATGACAACAATGAATGTAGTGTATTACAGCTGTTTTTAGTGGTCTGAAAGGGTTAAAAGTGTAACAGGTGTGTTTGATGAAGAGCTGTCAAAGAGAGAGAGAGAGAGAGACATTTACTGTCAGAAGGCCTCCACTCTCTCTCTCTCTCTCTCTCTCTCTCTCTCCCATTGAGAGTCAGTGCCCGTCTCTCTTCTCTGCGCTGTGTCTCCCGACAGGAAAATTAAACATGTTGGTCCCGCTGGAAATGAGAAACTAAATCTCTCTCAGCTCGCCCGTACGGAGGTGAGAAAGCTCTCTTGAAAGTAACCTTCAGAACGACTCGACGCGCCACAAGAAGAACGATCCCACTGGAAGAGGAACAGCGTGTCACTCTCATGCAGACGTCGCAGCTGGCGTAACACTTATCAGCAGCTCCCACATGCGTGCCAGGGCCTGGCGTATATCTCACACAAACAACTACACCCCAACTTCATCCGTTGTGTCGCAGACAGATCGTAGCTTCACGTTCCAGGTGCAAACGCGTCTGCGACTCCGAGGAAGGTCATTAGATGCATTCGTGCATGCTTGAGTTTGGAGTCCTGTCACACTCGTGTCTCTTTGGCGAGATGGTTTTCTGCCAGCTCGTGCCCGTCGCTGTGGGAGCGCGCCACTCTGCTGCCCGTCAGAATTTGTCAACTATAGCATCACATTGGCATGCTCCACTAGTCAAGTGCTGCGAACGAGCGAGAGAATAAAAGAATCTGCCATTGTCTGACGCATGTTAGCACGCTGTTGCACTTCCTGTTTCCCTCACTCATGCTGTTACTAAACAGACGTCTCCATAAACTCACCGGTGCCTCTGCTCCGCTGTGTTCGGAATAGTATGCTAGCATGCTACACTTGCTAAGTGTGGACACTGCACAGAACGTTGTATTCTACAGTCGGTGTTAATCTCGTCTAATTCATTACTGACGCAAACGCTGACAAAGTCCGTTTTTAACCAACTAACATCAACCAGGATTTTTAACGTCTCTTTCTTCACTCATTATTTAATCGTACTGGAAAAAATTACGAAATATTTCAAGAAATATTATACAGTAATATATTGTATTTTTACTGACATTTTAATATATATATATATATATATATATATATATATATATATATATTTTTTTAAATAAATAGTAATATATATTTTAATATGAACTATTTTGTGGTTTTTAGATATGGAATTTTACGACAGTATATCATTTATTTTTTAATATTTTTAAATATAATTTTTTTAACTGTTATATTGAAGTGATATGTAGTACTTTTACTAAATATTTTAATATTTATTTTAATATTTTAAATTATTTATATTTTTAAATACAGTAATAATTTGTTATTTTACTATATATTTGATATATTTTTAATTCTTTTAAAAATATTAATATTATATTTAAAAAACATTTTTACTGTAGTAATATATAGTTTTTTCCAAGACAGAACAGTGTAGTGTACTACAGTTTTTACTACAGTTTTATCTTGCGTAATGCCTCACTGTTTCACGTAAAAAAGATATTGACAGTATGCAGTGAACGCCAGTGTTGGGTTACGTTACCTTTAAAAGTAACTCGTTACAATATTGTGTTACTCATTCAATAGTAACTAAATTAATTAAAAAGTATTTTTTATGGAAAGTAAAGCATTGCGTTGCTTTTACGTTACTTTTGTCATTGCTTTTGTCATTACTTTTGCGTTACTTTTGTGTTGCTTTTGTCATTGCTTTTGCGTTACTTTTGTGTTGCTTTTGTCATTGCTTTTGCGTTGCTTTTGTCATTGCTTTTGCGTTACTTTTGTGTTGCTTTTGTCATTGCTTTTGCGTTACTTTTGTGTTGCTTTTGTCATTGCTTTTGCGTTGCTTTTGTCATTGCTTTTGTCATTGCTTTTGCGTTACTTTTGCGTTGCTTTTGTCATTGCTTTTGCGTTACTTTTGTGTTGCTTTTGTCATTGCTTTTGCGTTGCTTTTGTCATTGCTTTTGCGTTACTTTTGCGTTACTTTTGCGTTACTTTTGCGTTACTTTTGCGTTACTTTTGTGTTGCTTTTGTCATTGCTTTTGCGTTGCTTTTGTCATTGCTTTTGCGTTACTTTTGTGTTGCTTTTGTCATTGCTTTTGCGTTACTTTTGTGTTGCTTTTGTCATTGCTTTTGCGTTGCTTTTGTCATTGCTTTTGTCATTGCTTTTGCGTTACTTTTGCGTTGCTTTTGTCATTGCTTTTGCGTTACTTTTGTGTTGCTTTTGTCATTGCTTTTGCGTTGCTTTTGTCATTGCTTTTGCGTTACTTTTGTCATTGCTTTTGCGTTGCTTTTGCGTTACTTTTGCGTTACTTTTGCGTTACTTTTGCGTTGCTTTTGTCATTGCTTTTGCGTTGCTTTTGCGTTACTTTTGCGTTGCTTTTGCGTTGCTTGTCATTGCTTTTGCATTACTCTTTTTTTTCTCACTGCCACTCTCTATTCTGCTGTGCATTCAATACATATACAAGAGGTATATAGAGAAATTACAGGTCATGCTAGCTAATGTACAACACTCTTGTCAAAACAACATAATAAACACAGATATTTATAAAGTCTACAATCAGTAGGTCTTCACGTCATATTTATAATAAAGACTCAATAACACAGGCTCTGTGTATCTTAGCAAGTATGACGCTGACTATCACACCTGGAGTCATGAGTTTTAATCCAGGGCGTGCTGAGCAACTCCAGTCAGGTCTCCTTAGCAACCATATTGGCCCGGTTGCTAGGGAGGGTAGAGTCACATGGGGTAGCCAAATTGGTCCGGTTACTAGGGAGGGTAGGGTCACATGGGGTAACCAAATTGGTCCGGTTGCTAGGGAGGGTAGAGTCACATGGGGTAGCCAAATTGGTCCGGTTGCTAGGGAGGGTAGAGTCACATGGGGTAACCAAATTGGCCCGGTTGCTAGGGAGGGTAGAGTCACATGGGGTAACCAAATTGGCCCGGTTGCTAGGGAGGGTAGAGTCACATGGGGTAACCAAATTGGCCCGGTTGCTAGGGAGGGTAGAGTCACATGGGGTAACCAAATTGGCCCGGTTGCTAGGGAGGGTAGAGTCACATGGGGTAACCTCCTCGTGGTGGTGATTAGTGGTTCTCTCAATGGGGCGTGTGGTGAGTTGTGTGTGGATCGTGGAGAGTAGCATGAGCCTCCACATGCTAGTAGTACGTTGCCTGCAGCCGCTGATCCAGAGTCAGCTTTTCTCATCCCATTCTCCTAGTTACATGCCGCTCTAACACAGAGCAGTTCAGCTGCATAAGTCAGTGAATTGAGCGAGTATTTCACTCTTTATATCGTGTCGTGGCCAGTGGAAGGCTAGTCTTATAATACATATTTAACACAATGTTGCCTTATGAGGACACATTTCTTAACTCTTCCTGTGATTGTCATGACAACGGTGAAGCTGCTCACGTAAGCTCGAGTGCACCACAGATCCAGCGCTGCAGATGGTTTGGGTTAGGTTGGGTTATTTCCACCCAAGCATTCAGATCATTCCTTTCCCAGCACTTTTTAAAACATAAATCTCAAGGGGTGGGCTAAAATGTGGGCATCATGCACTGCCCCCCCCTCCCTGAAGTTTGCACAGGTTTATCACAATACAGGGACAGTAGAGGTGCACAAAAGCAGTAATGTGACCTCACTCTCTGCCGATGGGAACAATCCTCCGCTGACAGAGAACAGGTTGGCAGACAAATTAAAATATCCAGCTTTTCTTGCGCTCTCTTCGCCCTTGTCCACCCCCCCACCGGCTGATTCGCTGTTCAATACCTGCTGCATCAGGAGACGGAGGCTTCGCTCTCACACAGGGATTGGTTAGAAATCCACTCAGGCCTTCACTTGTGAGATGGACAAATAAACTGCTTGTGTTCCTCGGCCGTGCTCCGAGTTCAATGTGCTGATTGTGCAGAGAATCGGACGTTTTTTTCTGCTAGATAAGCCCAAACCAAATAGTTTGCTTTTGCAAAGTCTCTTCCTCCATTATTGGATTATAAAGCAATGTGACATCTCCATTACTGTATCAACAATCACTCACGGAGCCGTAAACGACGCAGGAGATAACGTTGGCAGGGTGCGTTGATATATCTCCCACGCGGGTTTCTAGCAAGCGAAGGCTTTACATTGTGCTCGACGCATGCGAGTCAATTTCCTGCCCTTTAAGGTGCATCGCAGGCACTGTCCTATCCACACAATGAGAGATAAATGAGAAGATTGCGCAGAAATGTGAAAAAAGAATAGCAAAAGTGTTCAATACAAGCTCAGCTCGACAGCATTTGTGCATAATGTTGATTACCACAAAAATGTGTTCATTTCTTTAAATGTGTTCCAGTGATGCACTTCCAATGCAAGTCAATGGGGCAATTTTTCAAGGGTTTAAATGCATAAATGTGACGCTTGTAATTGCATAAAAGCACTTACGTTAATTAATTAAACATTGAGCGTCGCTGTATAACTCGTGGCCTGCGTGCAACACGGCAGCATCTCTGCACATTGTTGGGAAATGTTAGAAACTCTCGTTTTTTGGGGAATCAACTCAAAGCTGGCGTATGTTTGACTGCATATTAAACGAGGAAAAACAGCACAAAGGCCGAAATTTAAATAAACGCCGCATTTCATTAATAGAGCAAAATTCCTTCTGCTTTTTGCATTTCGGTCCAAACTAGCGAAGCAACACCACGGTTTCATTCTCTTTTTTCCTTCCATTTTTTGTCCTCAGTTTTGAGCTTGAAACATCATTTCTATGGTAATTCCGTCTCTCTCTGTCTAATCTCTTTGGCCTATTGAACAGGCGATGCAATTTCCTGTTCGTTCAGTCCCGTGTGGGCTGCTCTGCATATGTTATACAATCGCTGTTCCCCCCAACCAAATGAATGCTGACAAACTCATCTTCTCCACTTGCCAGTTGAGCATTACGCCATTATTTATCCTGACAAAAAGCCCCAGATACGGATAAATGGAAGGAGTCAAAATGAGAAAAAACTGAGGCGAATTGTTTTTCCTCATCCGAGACTCGGGGCGTTCTACACCACTGGATTTACACTCCGATACACTGAATATCATTATGTTTGCCATTGTCACTGTCTACAACAAATTTAGCAGAACCAGATGCCCAAATTCTTTCCCTTCCTAACCAATTCTCAACTGATGGGGTTTTAGACCATAAAATGGTTCTTGGATAGCAGGAAAAAACGATGGAAATGTAACGAACTATATAATCATGCAGAGTCATTAAACGGGAGCATTTTAGCACAAATGTATCTGTTTCAACAACAAATGTTATTTTTGGTTTTCTCCCATTTTTCTCCCCAATTTGGAACGGCCAATTCCCAAGTCCTCGTGGTGGCGCGGTGACTCGCCTCAATCTGGGTGGCGGAGGGCGAATCTCAGTTGATTCTTGCGTCTGAGACCGCCAATCCGCACAAAACCGCACATCTTATCACGTGACTTGTTGAGCGTGCATCCACGCACAACTCGCTACGCGCCCCACCGAGAGCGAGAACAGCTGTTGACAAGTTCTGCTACCTCGGTAGCTTTCTCGCGGCTGATGCGTCAGCGGACACCGACATCAGTGCCCACATCGGAAAATTTTGACAATGTACAATATTTTGAATCAAACTATTGTTGTTTATGCATGGTGGGGCGGAGGGCGGGGATGGGTCGTGACGATTCACACCCCGGTCCCTTATCAGGGATAAAGGCCGACTGCAGACGGTGGTGCGATGAGAGAGATTGTTTACAGTCAGCTGACCGTCATGTGTGTGTTTGTGTCTTTTTGTTCAGTTTTATATTAAAACTATTATTTATATTGTCTTCTTATACTTCTATTTTGCACATTTGCATCTTTTATTGAGAACCTATAAAGGATGTATTGTTCATCTTTTTTTACCTAATAAGTTCATTGTTAGGAAACAAGTCCATAACTAGCCACTGTTTTCATTGTAAATTTTGTTTTTACTTCAGATATCCGAAAAGACAGGCCGGTACGTCATTGACCCGTACTAGCTTTTTAAAAGGAAAAGTTCAACCAAGAATTTTAATTCATGAGTGATTTTTCCTTCTACGGTTTTGTTCCGTGTGACAAAAAGCTGGTGTGATTTTTAACGAATCGACTGGTTAATTGCATTGTGTAAGAAGTTAGAAACACTTGAAGGAAATGTGCACTTCTTGTCATTTATCATTTACATTGAAATGTAACTTTAGACTAAAGGAGTGTGTTCAATAGCACATTAGCACATTTATTCTGCAGTATCGAGATCCGTGACATTTTCTGACTACTGAAATGTTGGTGACACTAATCCGCCCTATTGTATATAACTGCAGTGTGTTTAACATTCAACACAAATAAAAATGTGTTTTCCTCAGTTTGAGGCGTTAGAGAAAAACATTTCTTCAGGGACTTTCTCGATATCGTCAATGTCTTTGAGGCGTTCTTTTGCCTCCAGTCGGCCGCAGATAAGCCGGATCCCTCAGGGCTAAAACTCATTTTCACACCATCCCCTGCGGCGCTTTGACCACGTAAATGAATCATCGTGTCCAAACGTTTCTCAATGGCCCGCCGAGGTGATTGTGGCCCTCAGAACATCTGAACAACATCAGAATTAATTGTATTCTGAAGAAAACCAGAGTGGAGCTGCTCGTGCTAAAGTCACCGCCATGTTGCTAGGGTGTAGTTTGTGGTTGCTAGGGTATTCTGTGTGGTCTAGCTGGTGTTCTGCTCTCTACAAATGTCTCCGTGGATGTCTATGGGATGTTTTATCGTCCTGCATCAGGGGAAACGGTCAGTGTGATCTCTTAGTTGCAACAGCATCACCTTTCTGATGTTGAGCCGTGACTCAAGCTGGCGTTCGTGGTCAAGCCCTGAAATGCTTTCACAACCGACCCACGGTGTCCCCTTCGACCGAGTCGTTATCACAAGATGGGTTTCTCCTTATCAGAAACATATTTATGTTTGGTCAAGCGAATCCATGTCAGATTGAAGCTCTGAGTTTCATCTTGAGCGCTCGAGTGTCGTTTATTGATGGGATATAACGGGAATCTGGACTCCATCTGTGATCACACGCTTCAATGTCAAACTCAGATTTATTATAATGTCCTACATGGCTTTTCCTTTTCATAAAAATGTCAAAATATCAGATTTTTTTAATTAGACACATTCAGGAGGGTCTAAAGGGCTTCTCTCTCTCTGTTTTCTGGGTTTTTTTCATCACATGACAGCAGCATTGGTGGATAAATGTTCTTGCAATATTAATATTTTTAAACAATGATTTTATATAAAATACATTGTATATTATAAATATTTTTGCTGCATATTTTTTTAAGAAATAATAAAATATTGATAAAAGATTCCAAATATATTTTCTTATCTCAACGGTTAGGTTATGTTTAGGATTAGTTTAGGTTTAGGGGTATGTTAGGTTTAGGGGTATGTTAGGTTAGGTTTAGGGGTTGGTGTAGGGTGTTTGTGGGACTATATAAACACAATGAACCTGCTGCAGTTATGCTCCTATACAGTATGGTGGTATTTAATTAGGGGTGAAAATAGCCCTTAGTGCAAAGATGCTTTTTGTTGCTTTTTAGACTAAGTATCTATAGTGTCTTATTTCAATATTTATTTTATACTTCTATTTTGCACATTTACATCTTTTAATGAGAACCTATAAAGGATGAATTGTTCACCTCACTAGTTATAGGTATCTTTTGTTTTTATCTAATGTTCTTTGTTAGGAAACTAACTAGTCACTTACAGGTCCATAACTAGTCACTTACAAATCCATAACTAGCCACTTACAGGTCCATAACTAGCCACTTACAGGTCCATAACTAGCCACTTACAAGTCCATAACTAGTCACTTACATAATACCAATAGTCCATAACTAGTCACTGACAAGTCCATAACTAGTCACTGACAAGTCCATAACTAGTCACTGACAGGTCCATAACTAGTCACTTACAGGTCCATAACTAGTCACTTACAGGTCCATAACTAGTCACTTACAACTCCATAACTAGCCACTTACAGGTCCATAACTAGCCACTTAGAGGTCCATAACTAGCCACTTACAAGTCCATAACAGGTCACTTACAGGTCCATAACTAGTCACTTACAGGTCCATAACTAGTCACTTACAGGTCCATAACTAGTCACTGACAGGTCCATAACTAGCCACTTACAGGTCCATAACTAGCCACTTACAAGTCCATAACTAGCCACTTACAAGTCCATAACAGGTCACTTACAGGTCCATAACTAGTCACTTACAAGTCCATAACTAGTCACTTACAGGTCCATAACTAGTCACTTACAGGTCCATAACTAGCCACTTACAAGTCCATAACTAGCCACTTACAGGTCCATAACTAGCCACTTACAAGTCCATAACTAGCCACTTACAGGTCCATAACTAGCCACTTACAGGTCCATAACTAGCCACTTACAAGTCCATAACTAGCCACTTACAGGTCCATAACTAGCCACTTACAGGTCCATAACTAGTCACTTACAAGTCCATAACTAGCCAGTTACAGGTCCATAACTAGTCCATAACTAGCCACTTACAGGTCCATAACTAGTCACTTACAAGTCCATAACTAGCCACTTACAGGTCCATAACTAGTCACTTACAAGACCATAACTAGCCAGTTACAGGTCCATAACTAGACCATAACTAGCCACTTACAAGTCCATAACTAGCCAGTTACAAGTCCATAACTAGTCACTGACAGGTCCATAACTAGTCACTTACAGGTCCATAACTAGTCACTTACAGGTCCATAACTAGTCACTTACAGGTCCATAACTAGCCACTGACAGGTCCATAACTAGTCACTGACAGGTCCATAACTAGCCACTTACAAGTCCATAACTAGTCACTTACAGGTCCATAACTAGTCACTTACAGGTCCATAACTAGTCACTTACAGGTCCATAACTAGCCACTTACAGGTCCATAACTAGCCACTTACAGGTCCATAACTAGCCACTTACAGGTCCATAACTAGTCCATAACTAGTCACTTACAGGTCCATAACTAGTCACTTACAAGTCCATAACTAGCCACTTACAGGTCCATAACTAGCCACTTACAGGTCCATAACTAGTCACTTACAAGACCATAACTAGCCAGTTACAGGTCCATAACTAGTCCATAACTAGCCAGTTACAAGTCCATAACTAGCCAGTTACAAGTCCATAACTAGTCACTTACAGGTCCATAACTAGTCACTTACAGGTCCATAACTAGCCACTTACAAGCCCATAACAGGTCACTTACAGCTCCATAACTAGCCACTTACAGGTCCATAACTAGTCACTTACAAGTCCATAACTAGCCAGTTACAGGTCCATAACTAGTCCATAACTAGTCACTTACAGGTCCATAACTAGTCACTTACAGGTCCATAACTAGCCACTTACAGGTCCATAACTAGTCCATAACTAGTCACTTACAAGTCCATAACTAGTCACTGACAAGTCCATAACTAGTCACTGACAGGTCCATAACTAGTCACTGACAGGTCCATAACTAGCCACTGACAAGTCCATAACTAGTCACTGACAAGTCCATAACTAGTCACTGACAAGTCCATAACTAGCCACTGACAGGTCCATAACTAGCCACTGACAGGTCCATAACTAGTCACTGACAGGTCCATAACTAGCCACTTACAGGTCCATAACTAGTCCATAACTAGTCACTTACAAGTCCATAACTAGCCACTTACAGGTCCATAACTAGCCACTTACAAGTCCATAACTAGTCACTTACATAATACCAATAGTCCATAACTAGTCACTTACAAGTCCATAACTAGTCACTTACAAGTCCATAACTAGTCACTTACAAGTCCATAACTAGTCACTTACAAGTCCATAACTAGTCACTTACAAGTCCATAACTAGTCACTTACATAATACCAATAGTCCATAACTAGTCACTTACAAGTCCATAACTAGTCACTTACATAATACCAATAGTCCATAACTAGTCACTTACAAGTCCATAACTAGTCACTTACATAATACCAATAGTCCATAACTAGTCACTTACAAGTCCATAACTAGTCACTTACATAATACCAATAGTCCATAACTAGTCACTTACAAGTCCATAACTAGTCACTTACATAATACCAATAGTCCATAACTAGTCACTTACAAGTCCATAACTAGTCACTTACATAATACCAATAGTCCATAACTAGTCACTTACATAATACCAATAGTCCATAACTAGTCATTAGTTGCTGTCTAAAGTGTTACCAATTAAACCCAGAGCATTGTTGCCTAACAGCTGCTCTACGAGACACAGTTAACCGTGACATCATCTCACAAAGAGTGAATGAAGCTGAATCAAGCGTCAATTTCCGAACATTGAAACAGATATCATAAACAATCGAATGAACGCAAATAGCAGATGTGTCCGTGTCATGGCTAGTTTTATAGCGACAAGACTGTGTGTTATAAGAGCGGATGTTACGCTGCCAAACACACAAGCTCGAGTACAGCACCATATTTTGTGCAGAAGTGCACTCTGGGTAAAATAATTGAGTTCTGATTGTGGCTTTTCAAAAGCTGTCATTATTGCAGCACTTCCGCAGATATGGAAAGCGCTTTGATAAGGATGAAAGCCGTGCCATTACCCAGATGGGTTTGTTGATATTGCAGAAGTCCGCCCGTGCGTCTCGCTTTTTTCCATCGAGGGATTTTTCAAAAACAATAAAGGAGAGCGGGAGTGATTCGAGGAGCTGGTCTTTGGCGTTCTGTCTTTCTGTTCGCTGAAACAGACGTGAATGACACAAGAGGATTCCACGCAGACATGAAACACACTCTCAAGTGCAGAAATGTTTTTTTTGTTTTGCTTTTGATATTGCTTTTTTATTTGATTAATTTATGAAAGTGTTCACTGTTGTCGGATCCCTCACTGGACTCCGAACTCGACTTCTAATGCAAAACTGAGAGTCAGTTTGGATTCAACAGAAACATGTCAGCAACATTGGTAGAAAAGTGCATGTGTACTTTTATAACAGAAATAATTTTTATTTATGTTGAAGAACTTAAAGAGCAAATATCTCAAACTCAGTGGAACACTTCCAATGGAAGTCAATGGGGGCAATTTTTGGAAGGTATAAAAGCACTTTGTAACAGGGATTAAAGGGAAAGGTGGGGGCGAGAACCGGCTTAACAAAATCACCTTTATCCCTTAATCAGTCTAATTAGGGGCCGCGCCATGTTTAAACAGCTGGTAGGGGTAAAATAATATTTTAATAATGAACTTAAGCAAAAAGACAAATGCACACAGGTGTCGGGCAGCTGCCCGTAACACTCTCTCTGACGCGCTGCCATCTCCGGTCGTCTTAGGGGCCGGGTGTGCGTAATCACGGCACGACCTCCACCCTACCACATTCCTCCCTCATTCTCTCAGGCCGGGGAGCCCCCAGTGGAGCCTGATCCTCGGCCACTCCTCCACACTCTAATGGACGACAGCTGCGTTTCCCT
Source organism: Moxostoma hubbsi (assembly GCA_032164185.1). Taxonomy (NCBI): domain Eukaryota; kingdom Metazoa; phylum Chordata; class Actinopteri; order Cypriniformes; family Catostomidae; genus Moxostoma; species Moxostoma hubbsi. The sequence goes on along the minus strand of JAVLUX010000037.1, from coordinate 28,195,662 downwards.
GGGCGGATCAGTGGCAGTCCTCCGGCCCCTGGAGTACGGAACGCCCCACCACATATCCGGTGGATGGAAGGGGTCTCCCTTGCCCCTGGCAGTGGTCCTCCCGCTCCAGGCAGTCGGACAGTAGCTCCTCCCCACTCGCGGTCGGCGGTTCTCTGACTCCACCATGTTTAAGTGGCTGGTAGGGCTCTCCTCCAACCCTGGCAGCAGCCCTGACCACTCCAGGCGGCCGGGCTCCTCTGTCCCCCAGCGGATGGCTGCGGCTCCGGGTTGCGGCACCAGTGTAACACAGTTAAAGTGAAAGGAGGCGTCGAGAACCGGCTTAACAATATAAATAATATTTTAGTATGAAAACTGAAGGACAAAGACAAACACACACAGGTGTCAGGCAGCTGCCGTCTCCGGTCACCTTTATCCCTCTCGGGGTTAATCAGCCTAATTAGGGGCCGGGTGTGCCCGCCCTCCACTCTGCCACACACTTACATTAATTATTCTGTTAAAACTGAGCTGTAAATTAGTAATGACAATTTTGGGGGTGGAAATGTGGTATATTTGTCACGAAAATTATGTTATAATGTAAGTAACCTTAATTGTCCTAAAAATAGTTTCATATTTCTTTAATTTCTTTTCATTTTTGTTTGAAACTTGGACAAGATTCGCCCCTACAAGATTGACTGAAGAAGCCAGTAATATGATGGTCTCTCTCTCTTCCTAGAAGCGAAAGAGTTTGGCTTTAGTCATGGCCAATTTGTTCTCTGTCATGCGGGACTAATGCTGTTATTCTCTCCCCCGTCCGGCTATCATCAGGAGAGGTGATCTTGAGAGCCTCTCGATCGCTTACACCGCTCAGACTCGTCACAAATATTCATCCACTGCTTTTTTGAGTTCTAGTTTACAGTGAGGTCAGAAAGTCTGCAGTCAGATTGAAAACTAAAGAAAGAAAATAGACAAATAGACAAAGTATTAAAGGTCAAGACTTATTTATTTGTATAGTGTCTTTCACAGCATGCATTGTTTCAAAGCAGCTTTACAGAAGATCAGCATTAACAGAAGATGAAACTGTAATATCTCTAAGGTCTTAGAATTATCATTGTGTAGTTTGATAAAATACGATTGCGAAATAAACTGGTTAAAAACTTTCCTGCAACACTAAAAACACGCAGCTCTAAACATGTATTCGGTAAAACTTTACAATAAGGTTCTATTAGTTAATGCAATATGTATCATGAACTAACAATGAATAATATTTTTATATATAAGTTATTAATCTTAATGTTCATTTATGGTGAGAAAAAATGCTTAATTCATGTCTGTTCAAAATTCATTAACTTTTCATTTTAAAAATGTATTAGTATGTTTATATTAACATTAACCAAGATAAATAAGTGTATTAAAATTGTTGTTCACTGCTAGTTCAAGTTAAAGGAATTTTCCGGGTTCAATAAGTCAAGTCAAGTCAATTTTATTTGTATAGCGCCTTTCACAACACACATCGTTTCAAAGCAGCTTTACAGAAGTTCAGCATTAACAGATGATAAAAATGTAATGTCTATAAAGTCGATAAATCATCATCCTTGTGCAGGGCTCCAAACTGCGACTAAAAATGGTCGCATTTGTGACCAAATAAATTTATTTGTGAGTGTAATTTCTGTCAAGGTCGCCATTGGTGACAGTAAAAATTTACTCCCTTTGATTTTAAAATTTGCATTACATTTCCCGAGATACATTACAAAAGTTTATATCAAAGAAATAGCGGGGAAAACGGAGTTCATTGCAGGAACTAACCATTTCAAAAAAGAGACTGTGAGAAAACACGGTGACAGTAACGAGCATAAAAAATGCACATGATCACATAATTGCGAAGAATGCTCCACAGACTACACTGTTAGCGAGCTGCGGGACGAAAAGGAATGGAAGGAGTTAAAAATGAAAATATTTGGCGCCTGTTTTTCCCCCTATAGGAGCCAGTGGCTCCTTAATTGATTTTTTGTTTTTTTGTTTGGAGCCTTGTTGTGGAATTAGATAAGATATGATTCTTTATCGTGTTTAAAAATAATTAAATAATAATTGTATTAATAACCCCAGTGAGCAAGCCCAAGGCGACTGTGGCAAGGAACACAAAACTCCAAAAGATGATGGTTAATGGAGAAAAATAACCTTGGGAGAAACCAGACTCACTGTGGGGGCCAGTTCCCCTCTGGCTAACATCATGAATAATGTAAATAAGAATTATTTATAGTTAAAAAACATGATTTAAAAAATTATTAAACTTATTAAGTGCTAAGGGTCAGTATTTAGACAGTGATTGTGTTTGAACTGCAAGATTAGTGACCAGTGTCTTTGAAGTCCATCCTTGATTAAATTCCAGAAGTTCACTTAGATGCAATTGTCCTTGTTTGGCTGATGAAGGCTTTTGTTGGCAATAGTTAGTCTATGTATCCCATTTCAAGATCGTAGTCCATGGTGATGGGGCATCTGAAGTCTCCGTGAGAGGCTGGATACAAACTGGAGCTGACGAACGCTATTTACCTCGGGACTGGCGTCCCGAGATAACGGCAGAAAAGCAGATGGGAGATAATTAGCATAGCTGATGTTCATAATATTAATGCATTATAACTGATTCAGCAGTAGTATAACTTTTCTCAATACAAGGAGCGAAGAGTGGAACGGCATGATTTTGCCTGGAGCGAAGAGTGGAATGGCATGATTTTGCCTGGAGCGAGGAGCGGAGCGGCATGATTTTGCCTGGAGCAAGGAGTGGAGCGGCATGATTTTGCCTGGAGCGAGGAGCGGAGCGTCATGATTTTGCCTGGAGCGAGGAGCGGAGCGTCATGATTTTGCCTGGAGCGAGGAGCGGAGCGGCATGATTTTGCCTGGAGCGAGGAGCGGAGCGGCATGATTTTGCCTGGAGCGAGGAGCGGAGCGGCATGATTTTGCCTGAAGCGAGGAGCGGAGCGTCATGATTTTGCCTGGAGCGAGGAGCGGAACGGCATGAGTTTGCCTGGAACGAGGAGCGGAGCGGCATGATTTTGCGTGGAGCGAGGAGCGGAACGGCATGAGTTTGCCTGGAACGAGGAGCGGAACGACATGATTTTGCCTGGAGCGAGGAGCGGAGCGGCATGATTTTGCCTGGAGCGAGGAGTGCAAAGGCATGATTTTGCCTGGAGCGAGGAGCGGAGCGGCATGATTTTGCCTGGAGCGAGGAGCGCAAAGACATGATTTTGCCTGGAGCGAGGAGCAGAATGGCATGATTTTGCCTGGAGCGAGGAGCGGAACGGCATGAGTTTGCCTGGAACGAGGAGCGGAGCGGCATGATTTTGCGTGGAGCGAGGAGCGGAACGGCATGAGTTTGCCTGGAACGAGGAGCGGAACGACATGATTTTGCCTGGAGCGAGGAGCAGAACGGCATGATTTTGCCTGGAGCGAGGAGCAGAACGGCATGATTTTGCCTGGAGCTAGGAGCGGAGCGGCATGATTTTGCCTGGAGCGAGGAGCAGAACGGCATGATTTTGCCTGGAGCGAGGAGCAGAACGGCATGATTTTGCCTGGAGCTAGGAGCGGAGCGGCATGATTTTGCCTGGAGCTAGGAGCGGCATGATTTTGCCTGGGCCGTCATTGTTTTCTTTCGCTCCAAAAGCGCTCCACTAACTCCATCACGGTCAAAACACTTGTTAACGGCCCTCAATGCAATAAATCACCACGTGTTTAGCACTGTTAAACACTACCGGCATGAAGGAAAGATGGAATTTCTGAAATAACCAGAAAGAAAGTGATTAAAAAATTCTAATTGAAAATCTAACAGCACTTGGTAATGTTCGACCTCCAGTGCGAAGGTTACATTCGCTTTCTGTTTTCACGCTCCTATTATTGAGTTAACTACATGCTCGTGTCTCGTCTCTTTATTCTTACATCAACTGGCATATAGTGAAAATTAATGATGGGACAGTGATAGAGAACACGAGTGGGGAGGTGATTGCCAAGATCAAATGTTTGTTGTGAAATCCTAAAAGACGTGTACGAAAAACTAAAAATAGAAAATAATAGGCAATAATAAGGCAATAATACATACGTCTAATAATGTTTTTTTTGGGGTAATTTATTAATTTAATTTAATGTTTTTTTTGTTGTTGTTGTTGTTGTTTTTGAATCTAGCAATTTATTTAATAGATCAAACCCAGAGAATGCTGCTGATATGTTTCAAAAGTAAGCTAAAAAAATGATTTAATTTAGTTTTGGGTTAATGTTAGCATTCTAATAAAGCACATTGTAGCTTTTCTTCTAGTATTGTGCATTTATTTAATTTAATGCACCTCCTGCATGGAAGGTTGATATTAAGGTGATATTAAACCGCATACTGAAATGACTTTCTATCGGGAAGACTCGCAGACTGGAGTGAAATTCAAGACGACATTTATTTGACGAATTTAAAACAGGAATGTTTGGCGTAAGCAGAAGAAGTTGTACTTCCGAAGAAGTTGTACTCGGAATGTCATATAATGCCGGAGATAGGAGGCAGCGGCGAGGAGTCTACCCCAGTGCAGGACGGGACTCAACAGGTGGTGGTGGGGTGGAGGAGGTTGCCGTGTTAGTGCTTCGAAACAGCAATGTGATTGATTGTGCGCAGACGTATAAAGCAACGGCTTACATGTGATTGGCTAGCTAATGGTGCGATGATGTACAGCTGCTAGCATTCCCGCTAGAACTTTGCTGTGCAACACATTTAATTAGCTGGCGCTAATTTTGCCAGCTAATCCATGCCGCTCCACTCACATACTCTACTTCAGATGCGTTTGAATGGAGCGGGAAGTGTAGTGCGACCGCAGCTTTATCCAATGCGCGCTAGTGTTACACACATGTCTGTTTACGTAAACACACTCGGAATATAACGAGGAAAGATTAGCAGAGCAACCCGTCGGCACACTGGCCAAAAGGCAATAATGTGACGATGATATTGGCAGGAGTTATTTAAATGTAAAGCCTTCGCCAGGCATTGAAAGTTGACATCTAAATGTCAATTCGAATGATTTGAACGCTTTGAGCGGGACACGAGGGAGATGGTACTCATCGGATGCAGGGAATACCAATGAATTCCAAACCCATCGTGGGATTTCTGTCTACCTGAGCGGTAGTGATGGGTATAAACTGCTGAGCTGACCACACGCACCGTTCTTTATTAGCATCTGCTCACATCCGTCTTCAGTTCCACTTTAGAGACGTTACAGATGAAAGTGTTCATGGACTGTATCAGTGTTGAATCCGTCGTCCTGGGCTTCACACGCTAATGAAATCCGTCAGTCTTCACTTGAGGGTCGACCCTGACCCCTGACCCCCATTCCATTGAGGTGTGTCAAACTCTTGAAGCCATTTTCCCCTTGAAGGTTCTGATTGGTCCTCGCATGGGAGCCTTTGTGGCCGCCGTTCCGAGTCGTCTTTAAGCACCCTGGACAGAGTGAAAGATTTTAATTCAAATCTGAAGTAGCGTTCACAATGGGACGTTCCCAGAGCAGCTTTGCATAGATAAACTTTCTTACAATAAGGAAATCTTGGCTGGAAGCTCATCGTCCTGTGGTCAGCGTTAAGAAGTCTTGCGGGTCAATGACAGGAATTGTGGGTTTTTTGCCCTCGCTGCAGTTTGTATAGTATGAAAAAGTGCTGAAATTGAACA
>JAVLUX010000037.1:28160000-28185000 GCA_032164185.1 Moxostoma hubbsi | reverse complement strand
CCTCTGAGCCGTGAGAGCTGTACAGCTGAATTCCAGAGAAATGAGTCTCAAATTGAACCCAGAATGGAAATTGATCCCATTACCAGAGTTTGAGTTCCCACGGGAGTCGGAAGGAGCAGAGAGCCGGGGAGGTTTCATTAACGCGGGAGGCTCCGTTTGCTCGGACTCGAGGTGTTCCCCAAGACTCCGTATCGGGGCCCGTCACGTTTCACAGCAACTCTAGGGAAAGATGTCATCTCGGTGTAATATACCGAGGACGACGTAGGCTTGTTTGAATGGCAAGAGAGTGTGCATTGTTTACATAACATTGTTTGAGTGTAAAAAATGCTCCAAAATAAACATACTCTAATTGGGACAATCGCACAAAAGCACGTCTGGGCCACATTTTCACTTTGAAACTGAAAGAGGAAAAATAAGAAGTTTTTAAGAATACAAATAAGAATATTTGTGCTTGAAGTAACTGCAGCCTGTTTATAGGAGCATTAAGATGAGTTGTTTGTATTGAGACATTATTTTCATAACAATTTAAGGAATATTTTGGATGAGCTCATGACGTCGGCGTAATTATGCATTGCAAATAGTTGCAAACTCTTGTCATCTTAGTTAACGGTGATTTAAACGATGATTTAAGCAACTTCGCAGCTTGCATAATACTCTTGTTTTAACAGACTTATTAATGTAAATGCTTTTATAAGATTATAAGAGTCACATTTCTGACTTTAAACCTCCAAAAATTGGCCCCATTGACTTCTATTGGAAGTGTCCCGCTCGAACACACATTTAAAGAAAAGGAGGAACGAATCGAAATGATTGACATCACAAATCCTGTCGACTGAGCTTAACTTTTATTGAACTTTTATATAAGTATTAAAATTATTTTAAAATATTACAATATTTTTTATTATTTATAATAATATTTGAATGTATTTACAATGTTTTATTAAATATTTTAACACTAATATTGTGTTATAATATTTTCTGAAAATGTTATTTTTTAATATGTTTCTTCTGATTTTGCGCTGAAATATGACCTGGGCTTGTTCTGGACGGGTTTTGTTATTTTTATTGTAGATTAAGTGAAAGTTTGATTGTTTATTATGCATTTGAAACACGTTACAGTTGCATTTTTTATTTAACATGAATAACAATGAACAAAACTTTTACAGCATTAATTTTTGTTAATGTTAATTTCAACATAAACAAAATTAAATTGTCAAATTTGCAGAAATAAATAACGCACTAACATGAACTAACAATGATACATTGTATTTTCATAAATTAACATTATTAACTTTTTTTGCTTTAAAATTATAATTTTTTTGATTGGTTTACTCATTTTAACAAATGTCTCACAAATAAAGTGTTACTGAAAGTTATTTATAAATTTTTTTAAACTATAAAAATGTAATAATTTCTTCTGCTATTTTCTCTTTCAGACCCGATGCACGGCCCTCGTAAACTGGAGGTGGTGGACATCAAATCGAAGCAGTTCACCGTTCGCTGGGAGCCGTTCGGCTACAACGTGACACGTTGCTATAGCTACAATCTGACGGTGCAGTACCGCTACATGGCGAACGGCAAAGAGGAGACGAGAGAGGAAATGTGTTACGATATTCTCAGCGTGTCGCCGCAGCACACGATTCGGAATCTTCCGCCGTACACCAACGTCAGCGCTAAACTAGTGCTGCGAAACCGCGAGGGCGTCAAAGAGAGCAAAGAACTCGACGTTCTGACGGATGAAGATGGTGAGTGATTTGCATCCTTAAAATTCCATCCGAAAATATATCAATCGATATATAATTTTTACAAATCCACCACATAAACATTGACATATTATGGGATGCTTTTATGTGGAATCACAAAACAACGTTTAAAAAATCCATTTAAGCAACGTCTTTCATGGGGAACGTCTCAAAATGTGTGCTTTGCAGAGTTTCTGAGGTCAAGACAAAACAAACACATGCATTTAATTGAGAAATCCTTCTCAGACATGCAAGCAATTTTGCAATATATTTGGGAATGCATTTTGATTACAAGAGAATATTGATTCAAACTGTATCAATGCATCTTCAAATCAGCATCGACTCCATCTGCTACTCTTTCATCCTAAAAGTCTTTGTTAACGCTCCTATTTCCCAGTGCCTGGCGCCGTGCCGCTGGAATCCATCCAGGGAAGCACGTATGAGGAGAAGATCTCTTTCAAATGGAGGGAACCTGTTCAGACGTACGGAATAATCAAACAGTATGAAGTGAGTCCCGACCGCCTGATTCTTTCAACCTCCGGGATTAATCTTCTGCCGTATTTCACTCTCACTAGGAGCTTAATTGACTAATAAATCTAAACTAATAACCTTTAGATGTGAACGAACAAGCCTGTTAGCACAATCTGTTACAAGATGAAGCTTTCATGTAGCGTTCAACCCTGTTAGGGTCAACGTCAGTACAGAGAGGCTCTTCTTACTCAGTATTTTTGTCTTGGTTTCCAGTAAAAATAACAATCATTAAAACAGGAACAGTTAATTACAAGTCTTGTTATTTAGAGTTACATTCATTCACTTGGCAGACCAAAGTGATCCAAAGTGACTTACAGTGCACTTATTACAGGGACAATCCCCCCGGAGCAACCTGGAGTTAAGTGTCTTACTCAAGGACACAATGGTGGTGGCTGTGGGGATACAATACAGACCAGTTATGTGCATTAGCCCACTACGCCACTGTTTATTTCTCACCTTTTCTCCACAATTTGGAACGCCCAATTCCTAATGCGCTTTAAGTCCTCTTGGTGGTGTAGTGACTCGCCTCAATCCAGGTGGCGGGTAGAGTCACATGGGGCAACCAAATTGGGCCGGTTGCTATTGAGGGTAGAGTCACATGGGGCAACCAAATTGTCCCGGTTGCTAGGGAGGGTAGAGTCACATGGGGCAACCAAATCGGCCCGGTTGCTAGGGAGGTTGGAGTCACATGGGGTAACCAAATTGTCCTGGTTGCTAGGGACGGTAGAGTCACATGGGGTAACCAAATTGTCCCGGTTGCTAGGGAGGGTAGAGTCACATGGGGTAACCAAATTGTTCCGGTTGCTAGGGAGGGTAGAGTCACATGGGGTAACCTCCTCGTGGTCACTATAATGTGGTTCTCGCTCTCGGCGGGGTGTGTGGCGAGTTGTGCGTGGATGCCGCGGAGAATAGCGTGAAGCCTCCACACACGCTACGTCTCCACGGTAACGCGTACAACAAGTCACGTGATAAGATGCGCGGATTTCAGAGTTCGAGGCAACTGAGATTCGTCCTCCCCACCCGGATTGAGTCACTACGCCACCACGAGGACTAATGGTGCGTTCATATACAATGCGAATTGAGCGTTTCGTGTGGTGCGATTAAATACAAAGTCAATGCAAAGACGCGAACAGAATTCGTGGCGGGCGTTGCGAATGAAGCGAATGCGCTAAGCGAAAATGCAAAATCGCTTCATTCACGTTAACATTTTTAAACTCGAGCGAGAAATCCGCATGATGCGTTGTCGCGAAAGCCAATCAGCATTGAGATTGTCCGAATGTCACTGACGTACTGACGTAGTAGCAGAAATCTGGAAAAATGGATGAGAAAATGGTTGTAGCGGTGTGTGGGTGCCCGGAACTGTATGACACAACGTTAACGTATCTGCGACTTCCACAACAGATACAGAGCAGCAACCGTTGTGATATCGGACATGGTTGATTGCGGAAAGATAAGTTGTTGTATAAGCCCCGCCTCCTGTCGTTTTCCGGAAGAGAAGGGGGAGTACTCGCGGGTTTGTGTTACTCGCACGAACGCAAGTTTAAACACAAATTTAATCCAGCGGTCAAAAATGTTTTCATGTTGTATGTGAACGCACCATTAGAGCACTTTGGGAATTGGGCATTCCAAATTGGGGAGAAAAGGCTAGAATGAGTCTAAATCAATATTATGATTGATCTTAACTCGGTATTGAACCCGGAATATTCCATTAAGGACTAAGGACAACAAATACACCCTCACAAACTGAAAAACACAAATAAATCTCATTAATATCTCCGTTGTTTCTCTGAGACATCAATGACATTGAATTGAGACTTTAGCAGACGTGTGCTGCGGGTCGGATGTTTCTCATGAGGAAAAACTCCAGTAATCTCACACGTGTCTCACGAGAGATCTCAACAATGTCTCAAACTGTGCTCAGATTTGCTCAAGATACCAGCGCAAACAAAAGCCTCAATATGAACTCATTTCTCATCAAATTCTCCCCGGAGCAAATGATCTGAGCCATGATATCCACATTCAATGTATAGCTCTATACCCTCACTGTGTGTCTAATTTTATCATTCCTAAAGAATTTTCCGAGATAAAGTTGATACTTCAGTGAATCTCCATTCAATCTCCCTGAGCAGTGCAATGTTCCTCTGAGCCGTCGCTTCCTTCCCTGTATCATTCCTCTGCTGTTTTCCTGTTTAAGGGAATTTTCATTGTTTCAGTTGTTGTGAAACATCCTTGGATTTGTAGGGCACTAGAATAACAAACAGAATTTACATTCCAGAGAAATGGACTCACAGGAAACTCACACACATGTGAGGAATGTTGGGTAATAATGCACAAGATATAACATGTTACTGAAACTCTAACATCACTAAAAGCACCTTCATGAAGTCAAAACTGACCCTGTTTACTTCCTCAATGCATGCTCTTCCTCAATGCACGCTCTTCCTGAATGCACGCTCTTCCTCAAAGCACGCGCTTCCTCAATGCACGCGCTTCCTCAATGCATGCTCTTCCTCAAAGCATGCTCTTCCTCAATGCACGCTCAATGCACGCTCTTCCTCAGTGCATCCTCAATGCATGCTCTTCCTCAAAGCATGCTCTTCCTCAATGCACGCTCTTCCTCAATGCACGCTCTTCCTCAGTGCATCCTCAATGCACGCTCTTCCTCAATGCACGTGCTTCCTCAATGCACTCGCTTTCTCAATGCACGCTCTTCCCCAATGCACGCTCTTCCCCAATGCACGTTCTTCCTCAATGCACGCTCTTCCTCAATGCACGTTCTTCCTCAATGCATCCTGAATGCACGCTCTTCCTCAATGCATCCTCAATGCACGCTCTTCCTCAATGCACGCTCTTACTCAATGCACATTTTTCCTCAATGTATCCCGAATGCACGCTCTTACTCAATGCACGCTCTTCCTAAATGCATCCTCAATGCATGCTCTTCCTCAATGCACACTCTTCCTCAATGCACGCTCTTCCCCAATGCACGCTCTTCCTCAATGCATCCTCAATGCACGCTCTTCCTCAACGCATGCTCTTCCCCAATGCACGCTCTTCCTCAATGCACGCTCTTCCTCAATGCACGCTCTTCCTCAATGCACGCTCTTCCCCAATGCACGCTCTTCCTCAATGCATCCTCAATGCACGCTCTTCCCCAATGCCCGCTCTTCGCCAATGCACGCTCTTCCTCAATGCACGTTCTTCCTCAATGCACGCTCTTCCTCAATGCATCCTCAATGCACGCTCTTCCTCAATGCATCCTCAATGCACGCTCTTCCTCAATGCACGCTCTTACTCAATGCACATTTTTCCTCAATGTATCCCGAATGCACGCTCTTCCTCAATGCACGCTCTTCCTCAATGCATCCTCAATGCACACTCTTCCTCAATGCACGCTCTTCCCCAATGCACGCTCTTCCTCAATGCATCCTCAATGCACGCTCTTCCCCAACGCACGCTCTTCCCCAATGCACGCTCTTCCTCAATGCATCCTCAATGCAAGCTCTTCCTCAATGCACGCTCTTCCTCAATGCATCCTCAATGCAAGCTCTTCCTCAATGCACGCTCTTCCTCAATACACGCTCTTCCCCAATGCATGCTCTTTCTCAATGCATCCTCAACGCACGCTCTTTCCCAATGCATGCTCTTCCCCAATGCATGCTCTTCCCTAATGCCTGCTCTTCCCCAATGCATGCTCTTCCCTAATGCACGCTCTTCCCCAATGCACGCTCTTCCTCAATGCACAAATATCCTTATCAGCTCACGTCATCAAGCTCTCGTATTTGTCATTTATTTGTCATATAGAGACACTTTACACCATCCAATGTCCTGATGGAAAATAAGTAAAGTCCCAGCTTTCATTTTACACTTTAAATAACCCGTTTCACTTGAAACTGGACCAGATTACGGAAGCAATATGGCCTGCAAAGATTCATGTTGACTTAAGCATCTTCTAAGAGCATTTTTACAGGCGACGTCTCTCCATTACTGAAGCATGCTTTATATTCCCGATGTTTAGAGCTGCGTTCCAGAAGCGCGTGACTCATTCTGCGTGTGAGAACAATGCGGCGTTCAAAAGACTCATTGTTGCAGAACTTCATTTGTGGAAATGCAGCCAATTAAGCTGTCACATTCATGTTCTGAAATTACACTCTGTCACCTCGCTCACTTTAAGGAAGTGTCAGGATGGGATCTGTGCTGGTTTTAAAGGGAAAAGGACGAAACAAAAGGTTTCCGCCTCATCAGAGACAGCTCGACTTTCTCCGAAAGCGCTCACGTGGTGACATTTCTGGAACCTCATGCGCGTGTTTATCGGTACAGAACGTTTCGCACTGTGACATCTCTCTCACGTTCATCTGTACATCCAGGGATTGAAATGCTGTAGGTGTGCGTTCACTCTGAGTGATGTGCTTTTGCTGATTTTAATGCACGGTGAGGTACGGTGCAGTAATGATGGAGCTGAACTGGGAATCTTAATGAATGTCTTGTTCCGTGGTCAAACTTACTTGGGATTCAGCCAGTGACCTTTATAATAAAGCATCCTTAATCATAAGTATTTACATTGTGTGGATGCATGCCCAATTCCCACTACTTACTTCCCGTGTTCCCGTTTTGCATGTATCGTTCAGAGTTATTGTTTGTGTTCTGAACTACTAATGAGCAACATTCCCTGAAATTCATCCTGATGCGTTCACCCCTCTTTTTTCCCCAGGTGAATTTCCCTGTCGGGATCAATAACGCGTGTCGATCCATCTACCTGTCCTACACTAATGGCAAAGAACTGCTTGGTATTACAAACCTGATGGGTTCAATCGGGGTTCCCTTTGTGCCCTTAAATTGGAATGGGAATGGAGTGTTATTAGACGGCCACTCATTAGCGACTGAATGATTTATTTAAATGAAGCCCCTCAGCTATTTTTCATTGCGTTATATTAGAAGCGCGGGGGCATCTCGTCTCGTCTGCTGCTGGAGAGATGAGAAGAGAATGAGGGAGAACAAAAGTGAAGCCCCCCCCCCCCTTCTCCTCTCCTCTATCGTAATAAAAGATTATATGCTGAAACGCTTCCTCTGAACTTACGAGTGCTGCTCCCGCATGATGCAGTGATGTGATCACTGATGACACAATACCTGATACAGATACTGAATAAGTAGTGTTGCAAAACTAATCAAATAAATAATGAAGATTGCCGTTACAGATGCCCAATTAAAGACTGAACTCGAAGCCAATCACAGACTTTTGTTTGAGTTTGTTCGATTTCTGTGTTTAGTATTGTCAAAATGTAAACAATAGTTTTGTTTTTTTATTATTTTTTATTAATTCATTTTTGTATTAAATATTTTTGATTTTATTTCAAATTTAGTTAAATTTAGTTATTATATGAAAATTATTACAAAAAATATTTAAAATGTATTTAATTATTTAAACAAATATTTAAAATGTATTTAATTTTAATTGAATAAATTAATCATTAAAATTAATATTTTTTTATTAAAATAATAATAATAATAAAAAATTGACTTGCCTCTTATTTATTAAAAATAATAATAATAAATATTGACGCCTCTTATTTATTAAAAATAAAATAATAAATATTGACTTGCCTCATTTATTAAAAAAATAATAATAATAAAAATATTGACTTGCCTCTTATTTATTAAAAATAATAATAATAATAAATATTGACTTGCCTCTTGTTTATTAAAAATAATAATAATAAATATTTACTTGCCTCTTTATTTAAAATAATAATAATAATAATAAAAATTATTGACTTGCCTCTTATTTATTTAAAATAATAATAATAATAAATATTGACTTGCCTCTTATTTTTTTTAAATAATAATAATAATAATAACAAATATCGACTTGCCTCTTATTTATTTAAAAAAATAAAAATAAATAATAATAATAATTTGTTTACAGTAATGGAGCATTTATGCCATGTCGGAATTACCATAATTACGAGATTCCGACTTCCGTTCACATCTTTGTAGAAATCGTAAGTTCAAGTTCTAAACTCATGAACAAAAACAACATGGCAGCGAGCTCAGTCATATGCCGTTATCAACAACAAAGCTGTTTAGTATTATGAGTGTTGCCATAGTAACGTCTGTGGTCCGAGGTCATGAACAGCTCTGAGTAGAATCCTGCCGGAATTCCGACACGAAGTGAATGCAGCATAAAGACTTACAATGGAAGAAACACTGTTTCAAACGCATGTCCACAAGATGTAAACATTATGTTAATTGCTCACTAATCACATCTCTGCAAATTATGCTAATCTTTAATTACATTTATGAGGTATTTCAGAAGTAACTATAAGTACTCAGATTGCATTATGTCTAATATTGAAATATTTGCATTGGGTTACTGTTTACATCTTAGTCTTTATATCTCTGATTTTGACCTGCAGGTCTTCTACAAGGCCGTGAGCTCGTTTGACCCCGAGTTCAATCTGTCCAATCAGAGCGGGAAGATTCTGACGCTCGGTAACGACACGGCTCACGTGTTCGTGGGACTGTATCCCGGCTCGACGTACTCGTTCACCGTCAGAGCCAGCACGGTGAAAGGATACGGACCGCCCACCATCACGCAGTTCACAACCAAGATCTCACGTAAGCGCATCGCCGTCTCCATGGCAACGGTGTTTGTGGCTTGTTAATATTTGTGCATTTTGATTTGTGTGACTCACGCCGACTATAAACACGACACCAGAATGTCTCAGTGTGTGTTTGATATACTCATATGTCACCTGTCAATCATAAACAGCGCCGCGGATGCCGGGATACGAGCAGGAGACGCCGCTGAATCAGACCGACAGCACAGTGACCGTCCTGCTGAAACCGGCTCGGAGTCGAGGAGCACCTGTCAGGTGAGTTACACACACATCTATACATTACCTGATCCCTCATAGAGTAATGTACAGCACTTATACACCATTTATTTATGCTCGTGTCTCGAAATAACGGACGGTCACGTGTCAACATTGCTGCAGGTTTTCATGTCAGAACTATTGATGAATATTTGCACTATATATTCTGACGTTTGCATTATATACAGTATATACAGTATATTAGGACTGTGAATCATTTCAGTTTTCTGCGATTAATTGCGATTAATTGTGGTTAATTGCGATTACTTGCGATTAATCATTGTACTTGAAACATTGTAACAAACATAAAAATATATTTACTTCATACTTTGTCTCAAAGATCTTGCAAGGAGTTTCGTAAGCCACCATTTATTTTAATTATTTCAATAAGTACAGGTACATATACCTTTTTTGCGGGTATAACTAATGAGATACATTTTTATAGGTATTCAACTTTAATCTATAATTTAAACAAATTTATAAAAAATCGACTTGTCTCTTGTTTATTTCAAAAAAATTTGAATAAAAATGTTTAAAAAAAAAAATCGATATTTTAAAAAAAAAAAAAATTATAAAAAATGTTACAAAATCGAATAGCCTCTTGTTTATTTAAAACAAATTTGAATAAAAATAAAAAAAATCAACTTGCCTATTATTTATTAAAAAAAATAATTATAATAAAAAAAAATCGACTTGCCTCTTATTTAAAAAAAATATTATAATAAAAACATTTATTTAAAAAAATCGACTTATTTATTTAAAAAAATTATTATAATAAAAAAAATGTAAAAAAAACATATATATGTACATGCCATAAAATCAGTGGACATGCTTCTTTATCGCCAGTGCTGTCTGTCTGTCTGCCCTTCTCTATCGCCAGTGCTGTCTGTCTGTCTGTCTGCCTGCATCTGCTCTTCTCTATCGCCAGTGCTGTCTGTCTGTCTGTCTGTCTGCCCTTCTCTATCGCCAGTGCTGTCTGTCTGTCTGTCTGTCTGCATCTGCTCTTCTCTATCGCCAGTGCTGTCTGTCTGTCTGTCTGTCTGTCTGTCTGCATCTGCCCTTCTCTATCGCCAGTGCTGTCTGTCTGCCTGCATCTGCCCTTCTCTATCGCCAGTGCTGTCTTGTCTGTCTGCCCTTCTCTATCGCCAGTGCTGTCTGTCTGCCTGTCTGTCTGCATTTGCTCTTCTCTATCGCCAGTGCTGTCTGTCTGTCTGTCTGTCTGTATCTGCCCTTCTCTATCGCCAGTGCTGTCTGTCTGTCTGCCCTTCTCTATCGCCAGTGCTGTCTGTCTGCCTGCATCTGCCCTTCTCTATCGCCAGTGCTGTCTGTCTGCCTGCATCTGCCCTTCTCTATCGCCAGTGCTGTCTTGTCTGTCTGCCCTTCTCTATCGCCAGTGCTGTCTGTCTGTCTGCCCTTCTCTATCGCCAGTGCTGTCTGTCTGCCTGCATCTGCTCTTCTCTATCGCCAGTGCTGTCTGTCTGTCTGTCTGTCTGCCCTTCTCTATCGCCAGTGCTGTCTGTCTGTCTGTCTGTCTGCATCTGCTCTTCTCTATCGCCAGTGCTGTCTGTCTGTCTGTCTGTCTGTCTGTCTGCATCTGCCCTTCTCTATCGCCAGTGCTGTCTGTCTGTCTGTCTGCATCTGCCCTTCTCTATCGCCAGTGCTGTCTGTCTGTCTGCCCTTCTCTATCGCCAGTGCTGTCTGTCTGTCTGCCCTTCTCTATCGCCAGTGCTGTCTGTCTGTCTGCCCTTCTCTATCGCCAGTGCTGTCTGTCTGTCTGTCTGTCTGCATTTGCTCTTCTCTATCGCCAGTGCTGTCTGTCTGTCTGTCTGTCTGTATCTGCCCTTCTCTATCGCCAGTGCTGTCTGTCTGTCTGCCCTTCTCTATCGCCAGTGCTGTCTGTCTGTCTGTCTGTCTGCATCTGCTCTTCTCTATCGCCAGTGCTGTCTGTCTGTCTGTCTGTCTGCATCTGCTCTTCTCTATCGCCAGTGCTGTCTGTCTGTCTGTCTGTCTGTCTGCATCTGCTCTTCTCTATCGCCAGTGCTGTCTGTCTGTCTGTCTGTCTGCCCTTCTCTATCGCCAGTGCTGTCTGTCTGTCTGTCTGTCTGCATCTGCTCTTCTCTATCACCAGTGCTGTCTGTCTGTCTGTCTGTCTCAAATTCAGATGAGCATTATTGGCATGACTGTATACAGTGTACAATGTTGCCAAAGCACTCAGTAATAAACACATTACAAACACAAACAACAACAACAAAAAACATGTAAATACAATAAATGAATAATAACGATAATAAAATACAAACGACAAAGTAAAACACAGAGAGCGATGAGGAAGGGAGGGAAACAAGTATATTAAATATGAGTTTGAATAGAGCTGTAATATGAGGGGTCAGTCTCTCGCCCTCGCTCTCTCTCTCTCTCTCTCTCTCTCTCGCTGTTCCCCTGCTCAGTATTAAAGGATCACACACCGTGTGTCATATGACCACCGCAGACTGTCTGATATCTCTCCAGAGACGGACAGTCATCAGAGTTTACTGTGTAATGCGCCTCGGCTGATCCGAGGAACTATTCCAGCACATTCTTCCTCCATTTCTTTATTTTCCTTATTTAGAACAGACAGAAAACTCAGTTGAAATGATGGCAGCACCGCAGCATGAATAAAGCACGGCAGTGTTTTTGCACTTTCAGCTCTATCATGAAAGATTCACAGCGCTGTTGACTCCGTCCTTGTCTGAGGCCGTTTTAATGGAGGTAGACAGACAGGTGACAGAAGACACTGTTAGGAACGTCTCTTTCAGATGCATCGGGAAATCTTTTCCAGCACTTTAAACTCTCACGTTTGGTGCTTTCACTGTCATGAGAGAGTATGGAGGTCGGCATCTCCATGCATGGTTCACATTGACGTTCACAGGTGCATTTCAGCGATGACAGCTGATCAAACGCGCCATCCGTGGTGTTTCCACGGCGGCCGTCCTTAAGGGGCGATTGTTTCACTGATCAGGAAGCGCCACATCATCCTGTCATCTTTATAATCACTGGCAGGTCTTAATGAAACATAAGCCTCATTAATTACCACGAACGGGTGGAGTTTGTTTACCGCCAGTGAGCATGAAGGGTGTATTAGCACGAGCGCCAGCGATCACAATGTCACGCTATCAGCATCGACGCCTCTCACAACTCAAGTAGAAGTAATATTATTAAACGCATTATTGATAAGTAGCCGAGCACTCGGTTACTCGACCGGTCAGTGTTTACATGTAAATGATTATGGATTTATGACATTAAAACACAATTGTGCTGCTAAATATGTACTTTAAATATGTTTGATGACACATGAAGAACCTTTCTGATTCCCAATGCGCTCCAAGTCCTCGTGGTGGCGTAGTGACTCACCTCAATCCGGGTGGCGGAGGACGAATCTCAGTTGCGTCTGAGACCGTCAATCCACACATCTTATCATGTGACTTGTTGAGTGCGTTACCGTGGAGACGTAGCGTGTCTGGAGGCTTCACGCTATTCTCCGTGGCATCCACGCACAACTCAGCACACGCCCCACCGAGAGCGAGAACCACATTATAGTGACCACGAGGAGGTTACCCCATGTGACTCTACCCTCCCTAGCAACCGGGGCAATTTGGTTACCCCATGTGACTCTACCCTCCCTAGCAACTGGCCCAATTTGATAACCCGATGTGACTCTACCCTCCCTAGCAACCGGGACAATTTGGTTACCCCATGTGACTCTACCCTCCCTAGCAACCGGGACAATTTGGTTACCCCATGTGACTCTACCCTCCCTAACAACCAGTCCAATTTGGTTACCCCATGTGACTCTACCCTCCCTAGCAACTGGCCCAATTTGATAACCCGATGTGACTCTACCCTCCCTAGCAACCAGGACAATTTAGTTACCCCATGTGACTCTACCCTCCCTAGCAACCGGGACAATTTGGTTACCCCATGTGACTCTACCCTCCCTAGCAACCGGGGCAATTGGCAGCCATCTTTGCTCATTGGTGCTCTATTTTGTGATGGGGCATCACGTGATTAATCACTCGTTAATGGGATCAGATTGGGAAAAGCACTCTTTTCAGAGCCCTTTAAAAACAACCTGCATTGACTGTTTTATTATTTATTCCCGTCATATTTTTATCACCACTGTTTAAATTAAAACAATTTTATTATCGTCATGATGCATCTTTTGCGTCTCATCTTCGTAATCGTTGCCAAAATCCAAAACAAACATTCTGTCAGTGATTTCATTGACGAGATTAACACCACCGTGGTATAAACAGTTGAGACATTTCTACCGTAGCATGATATCAGAGACCGTTTTGATTCTATCGTGAACGATTCTCCGTATTCATAGCATGCTTCGTGTTTCATAAGAGGCTAGCTATAATTTCACGCCTGTCTTGTGTCAGTGTGAAATTCTGTTTGTTGTTTGGTTGAGCTCTGTAAAAAAAAAGTTGTACATTTTTGTGCACGTCAAGTTTTGTGCCATCTCGTACGAATTAATACGAGCTATTGTTTTTTATTATTATTATAAACATGCTAAAACATGCTAGCATCATGTTAAAACATGCTGGCATCACCTAGTGAAGTGCTAAAACATGCTAAAAACGTGCTAGCATCATGCTAACACACGTTAGCATCGCCTAGCGAAGTGCTAAAACATGCTAGCATCATACTAACACATGCTAGCATCGCCTAGCAAAGTGCTAAAACATGCTAAAAATGAGCTAGCATCATGCTAACATGTGCTAGCATAGCCTAACGAAGTGCTAAAACATGCTAAAAATATGCTAGGATCATGTTAACACATGCTAACATCGCCTAGCGAAGTGTAAAAACATTCTAAAAACGTGCTACCATCATGCTAACACAAATATAACACCTATATGCTACCATCATGAAAAACACATTCTAGCAACATTCTATGACCATTATTTTAGTGCTTAGCAACAAGTTAAAAAATGCTATTTGACGAGTTTTGCCACAAGCCTATCTAGTTATTATTATTATTATTATTATTATTACGCCATAAAACTGATCGGGCAGAGCAAACCGTAAGGCCTAGAGACTTGAATCTTGGTCAGATGGTAGAAGTATTGCTCGCTACTCAGAAACACGGACTCTGACAAATCGGTCAATAGGGGGCGCTACAGCGATCACAAATGCGTAACTGCTCACAACTCTTAGACCATTTGAAAAAAGTTTTAACTTTCGACTTGAGCTAGCTACAGTATGCAAAAATATTGGCCAATTTTACGTATATGGCTATAACTCTTGAAGGAAATCTTCACCAAATTTGGCATGCTTATGTAAGAGGTCAATCTTTGGTCATCCAAAAAAGTTGGCACGGTTTTGCCACATGGTGGCGCTATAACACCTAAAAAAAATTGGCTGTAACTACGCAATTGTTGGTCTGATTGAGTTGAAAATCGGCATGCAGTGTCTTTGTTCAATGTGCCATGACTGTCTATGAGGACATTGGCATATCTCAAAAAACATGGCCGCCATCGGCCAATGAAGTGAATGGAGGCCGATCGGCACAAAACTCGGTGGGCTTGTTTGACTCCTGTTCCCAGACGTCTGTGAGAAATGTGAATGAAATCGGACACCGAGTGGCACTAACGAGTTTTACGCCTCAGTAATCACACTGACTTTCACACATAGACACAATATGCATATCATATGTTAGATCTCCTCATTCTGAACAACTTTGCCTCAATAAGCACTGCTGTCAATCAAATCGTTCATTAAATATTCACCATTATGTAAAAAACACACTCTTGTGAACTAGTCCTATCTTTTTAGCTCAATCTCAATCAAACTAATGCAGTACAATTCTCTGGACTCTCTAGGTCAACAGTTATCAAAATAATGTGGTTCTTCACCCTTTGGACAGCTATAACAGGGTCATCTAGAAAATGGGCGTGGCAAAATATACTCAAAAGCCTATAAACCCTAAAGGAAAAGTCGAAACTTCACGAAAGTTGGTGAGCACATGGAACATATAATTCTAAAGAAGTGTGCAAACTTTCATGGAGATTGGACAATAGGTGGCGCTATAACTGTTAAAAAGCTTTTAAAAAACATATATTTCCTTAATAAATTGCCTGTATTGGCTGTAAATGGTCTTTTCCATCTATGATCTAGGTGGTTACGTGCTTGCTAAATTAAACTAACACCTTTTAACGCACGTGCTTAAAGACCTTAAACCGCTTGAACCCCTTTAAATGCTGCTAGCAGCTGTATATTATTCTTTTCCAGTAAAAATATCTAAACATTCCTAGAAGAAGATACATTTACTTGAGAAGCAAAATGCCATAAGTTGTCTTGCTTTCAGAGAAATTGACAAAAATTTGTAACGTTGCGCTTATAACCAGAAAAAAGCCCCGTTTTGCCAATGGGGTAATAAAAAAATACAATAGCGTGATTCAAAGGGAAAACAAGTACATTTTTCTTTCCCCATTGGCGAATATTTAGTTCTTGTTTTAAGCATAAATCGCACCAATTTTCATTAGATTCATGCTTAAGCGAGACTTCAAATCAATGCCATTCTGCAAAGTATGTTTCGTTACTTTACTGGAATATACGACGCAGATTAGCACTTTGAAGTGTCGGTTCTTTGTTGCTTTAAGTCACCGATTCTCTCATTACATCTCAGGTTTGAAGAGCAAACCTTAGTGTTTATAAAAGGACGAATGTAAAGCTGGCATTATGAAACACTGGCGATCTCAGATTGGCATAGAACGTGCCAGTGTTTCAATTTCAAACGCAGATGTTTCATCGTGATATGCTACAATGCAATCACAAGCACGATTGCTTTAAGGGTGCTTAGGAATAAAAACACTCGTCTTAATTGACAAATTGAGTGTCTTCGCTGTATTCATTGCCGCCAACCATTGCCGGGTGTCTGGTGTGTTGTTTGCATGTGCAACTCATCTCCAGCTATTGAGCAAAAATGACTAGCATGAAAACGCAGCGGCTGGCTCAGTGTACTTCAGTGCTGCTACAAGTGTAAGGGGATTAACATTAGCATTTGTCAGGTTTTGTCTCCCACGCCAGGCCTGAGGTGCCCCACGTCGCCCCCGCACACTTGTACAAAGACCGGCGCCCGTATTGCAAACAATTTGCGCTGGGTTTCCACGGTACATCACGCCTTTCATGTAAAACGCTCCTTTGCCTTTTTGTTATCTGCCTCGCTGCGTCGCAGCCAAGTGTAATGTAAAAGCATCCACTCTCCTCTATTTCCGTACACAATTACTCCTGCGGTTTTCCGGATTGCTCTCGCTTTCATCCCTCGGGGTGTCGTGCATCCGTGTGTGAGAATAGCCATTTTTCCACTCTAGAGGAGCGTTGCATTGTTTCAGGTCTTCAGCAGAGGTGGAGATGCCGCTTCAGGGCTTCTGTTTGCTTTGAGAAACGATGCCATGTTGTCAGAGCGTGCCAACATGTTAAAGTGGGTTTGGTCACAACACGTGGCCTCTTGAGAGTTCAGCACATCATGGATGATGTCTCAACGAGAAGCTCTTTCTTAAGGTAAAGATATTGTCTGTTAAACTCCACGTGAAAGCTGTGTGAGACAGTAAGCAGCTTTTATTATTGCATCGGCCGTATGGGACCCTTGAAAGAACTCTTTATCCACTTTTGATTTCCCCGGTTCCTCGTAAAGTACGGCGGACGGCCCACTTGAGCTGGTTTATAGCCCTGAAACTCAAATCTGATCATCATTTGACGATGTTATCTTCATAAAAGTGAAGTTCATTTTAGTCAGTATTTAGTTGTTACAGATTTAGAAGAACGGCTTATTCTTATTGGCGTCCCAACTTTCAGAAGCAGCTGCTCTTATTGAAGTTATAAAGCTTTCGCTGGAATATTTTGGGGTTTTTCCAGAAGTGTCCTGTTACAATGGCACAAATGACTCGTATGTCTTTCTCTAAAATGCAGCTTTGCCTGGAAAATGTTAACATCCTAAAATCTGTTTCTTATGTCAGATTCTTGGAAGGTAAATATGGATGTTAATCTCTTACCAGCTTTGCTCATTAATATTAATTAGCCCAGTAGTCCTATCTGATTTGCTGAAACAGTAGTTGGTAAGATGCTAGTCATCGTAAGAGTAGTGGCGTTGCTAGGGGGTGGCCAGGGGTGGGCGTTGCCACCATGGACCGAAGCCTGGCCTCCCCATTGGCCACCCCACTCGCAATGGCTGTTTTAGTCCTTTTTTTGGGGTAATTTTTTGGCACAATTTGGTTATAAAATAATAATAAAAAATCGACTTGTCTTTTGTTTTATTAAAAAAATAAAATAATAATAAAAAATCGACTTGCCTCTTATTTATAAAAATAAAATAATAATAAAAAATCGATGTCTCTTATTTATTAAAAAAATAATAATAATAAAAAAATCGACATCTCTTGTTTATTAAAAAAATTAAATAATAATAAAAAAATGACTTGCCTCTTTATAAAAATAAAATAATAATAAAAAAATCGATGTCTCTTGTTTATTAATTTTATTTTTAATAATAATAAAAAATCGATCTCTTATTTATTAAAAAAATAAAATAATAATAAAAAATTGACTTGCCTCTTATTTATAAAAATAAAATAATAATAAAAAATCTACATCTCTTGTTTATTAAAAAAATAAAATAATAATAAAAAATCTACATCTCTTGTTTATTAAAAAAATAAAATAATAATAAAAAATTGACTTGCCTCTTATTTATAAAAATAAAATAATAATAAAAAATCTACATCTCTTGTTTATTAAAAAAATAAAATAATAATAAAAAATCTACATCTCTTGTTTATTAAAAAAAAAAATAATAATAATAAAAAATCGACTTGCCTCTTATTTATAAAAATAAAATAATAATAAAAAATCTACATCTCTTGTTTATTAAAAAAAATGTAATAATAATAAAAAATCGACTTGCCTCTTATTTATAAAAATAAAATAATAATAAAAAATCGATGTCTCTTATTTATTAAAAAAAATAATAATAATAAAAAAATTGACGCCTTTTATTTATTAAAAAAAATAATAATAATAAAAAAATCGACTTGCCTCTTATTTATTGGAGAGAAAAAAATAATAAAAAAAAATAAAACAATAGTTTACAGTAATAAACAATTCGAATTCTGTGGAAATAAAAGACTGTGAATTTAACGTTCGCTTCGCTCCTGCTATAGCTACTACGTGTTCTCGCCCAGAATTCACAGATGATCCTCGTGGGCTGTGAGAGGGAATAAATCAAGTTCATATCATCAATTCAGGCACCTCAGAAATGCATTTAAGTCGGGACTGATCGATACATACAAGACTCTGGGTTTAAGCTGACATATATCACACGTACAACAAGCCTGGATGACAGACATCCAACCCGGCAGCATTATGCTCAGACCTCAGACGGCATAGAACTAATCCATGATGCACACTTATGAGCTAAGAGCCCCTGCTCAGATCCCGTTGTATGCGGCTGAAACGGTTACGGACGCCACACACTATCGGCTCGAGGTGAGGAATTCTCATGTCTTCTCTTCAGATCACAGGGAGAAGACATAAATCCCAGTCTTAGCCCAAAGCATTCCAGATCACAATGGAAAAGGCCTATAATTGGTAAACGCCACATGACCCGTTGAAGCGGCTGCACGGTGCGAGGAGGCCTAATTGGTGTCAGGCGAGAGTGTGGGAGCAGCGGTGCAGCGAGCGCGTGTCTGAGCTCTTCTGGTCATTTAACCGGCATTTGTTGTTGTTGCAGGTGTGTTGAGTTTGTTATGGTCTCGTGTGCCGATTACCACAAAACATTCCTCACGCTGGTTATAATGAGCGTCGCAGCACATAGTGCTCAGTCGCTGCTCATTCCCATGGAGTCAGCTCTGTCCGCATTCATTACTGGGAGAGTTTTCAAGGTCACTGATCCTGAAGAATGAGTGAAGATGATGGATATGAGGAAGATCAGAGCTGCTGTTTGTCTGTCTGTCTCTCGCTGCAGGATTTGATGAAACCATTATCCTTGCATTCCCCCTATACACCCCCCGAGAGTTCATAAAAAATCCGCCTTTATTACTGGACAGGTTTTATTACGCTTTATTACCACACGAACGACTTCATGATTACTTGATCTTTACATTTTCTGATGAAAATGCGTTAGGGTTTTTGGTCCAGGTAAAACTCGACACTAGGATGCTAGAACATACTGGGTGGTTGCTAGGGAGTTCTGTGTGGTTGCTGGGGTACTCTGGGTGGTTACTATGGTGTTCTGGGTGGTTTCTAAGATGTTCTTGGTGGTTTCTATTGTGATTGTGAGGGTGTTTTGTTGGTTTCTAGGGTGTTATTTGTTGTAGTTAGGGTGTTCAAATGTCTGTTAGGGTGTTGTTGGTGTTCGGTTAGTTGTTCTGGGTGGTTGCCATATTGTTCTGGGTGATTTCTAAGATGTTCTATGTGGTTTTTAGGGTGTTCTTGGTGGTTGCTAGGGTGGTATGGGTAGCTGCAATGGTGTTGTGGTGTTTGTTGAGGTGTTCTTTGTGGTTGCTAGGGTGTTGGTGTTTGGTTGGGTGTTCTGGGTTGTTGATAGGCTGTTCTGGTTGAATCCAGTTCTGGTTGGGTGGTTGCTTTGGTGATCGGCTGGTTGCTAGGGCATTCTGTGTGGTTGCTAGGGTACTCTTGGTGGTTACTATGGTGTTCTTTGTGGTTTCTATAATGTTCTTGGTTGTTGCTGGGGCATTCTGGGTGGTTGCTAGGGAGCTCTGGGTGGTTTCTAGGGTGTTCTTTGTGATTGCTAGGGTGTTCCAATAGTTGATAATAGTTGGTGTTTGGTTTGCTGTTGTATTTGGTTTCTAGGGTGTTCTGGGTGGTTTTAAGGGTGTTCATGGTTGTTGCTAGGGTGTTCTTGGTGGTTATTAGGGTGTTCTTTGTGGATGCTAAGGTGTTCTTTGTGGTTACTAGGGTGTTCATGTAGTTACTATAGTGTTCTAATGTTTACTATGATGTTCTTTGTGATTATTAGGGTGTACTTTGTGGTTACTAGGGTGTTATTTGTGGTTGCTAGGATGTTATTTGTGGTTGCTAGGATGTTATTTGTGGTTACTAGGGTGTTCTAATGGTTACTAGGGTGTTCTTGGTGGTTATTAGGGTGTATTTTGTGGTTACTAGGGTGTTCTAATGTTTACTATGATGTTCTTTGTGATTATTAGGGTGTACTTTGTGGTTACTAGGGTGTTATTTGTGGTTGCTAGGATGTTATTTGTGGTTACTAGGGTGTTCTAATGGTTACTAGGGTGTTCTTGGTGGTTATTAGGGTGTATTTTGTGGTTACTAGGGTGTTCTAATGGTTGCTAGGGTGTTCTTTGTGGTTACTAGGGTGTTCATATAGTTACTAGGGTGTTCTTGGTGGTTGCTAGGATGTTCTTTGTGATTATTAGGGTGTTCTAATTGTTACTATGGCATTTCATGTGGAAGTGTAATAGTTATTGAGTTCAGAAAGCCAGACTGATTTCATAATATGTTGATGTACAGCACGTCAAACACTCTGTGCATGCTCCATTTCAAACCCATTTCATATTTTTAGCGGGTAAAATAGCAAAACAGATGCTCCAAATGATGCAACAGGGTGAAGAAACAGTACAGACAATTTACCCCCCAGAAAAAGGGTTTATTTTGGGCTGTTGTCAAATGGAGCGGTTCAGCCTTTATTGGGCTCAGCATCTGATCTCATTTCTACAGGATTTACTGTCGAATCTTTGGTTGGTGATTAGTGAGCAAGTAAATTATTCTCCAACATAATTTATTGATTCTATTAACCTTTGTGAAATAATCCATCCGTGTCTGATTAACCTAAAAACCCTCTTAATTCAATTATCTATCAGTCCGTTCACTTGCGCATAATGTTCCACTAATTGCACCAATCACACATTTTAATTGCATGTTCGTTTGAGAGGGATCGAGCTGCATCAGTGACACTTGATTACTGCCGTTATGAACGGATGAGTTAGAAACCAAGTTTAGACATTTAGAAGGGAAGTCTTAATTGGTTTCGTTAACCAGTGGAGAAAGTAATCCTTGTGTGTGATTCAGAAAGAATTGGGGCTCTTGACGACAACATGAAATAAAAATACAAGTCAGATGTAGGTAGCCCATCTTTTGACCAAAAAACACAATGCAAAAAGCAGCTCTTTAGACCAGAGGTTCTCAACCTTTTTTGATGAACGCCTCCCAATTTCATTCCCACTGGGCATTGGCCACCAAACTAGCCTTAAAGCCCAGGGCACCCCCGGGTAGTCAAAGGTACTTAGTAGTCAAAGGCCCCTGGGCATTGGCCACCAAACTAGCCTTAAAGCCAAGGGCACCCCCGGGCAGTCAAGGGCCCCTGGGCATTGGCCACCAAACTAGCCTTAAAGCCAAGGACACCCCCGGGCAGTCAAGGGCCCCTGGGCATTGGCCACCAAACCTAGCCTTAAAGCCAAGGGCACCCCCGGGCAGACAAGGGTCCCCTAGTAGTCAAGGGACCCTGGGCACTGGCCCCCAAACTAGCCTTAAAGCCCAGGGCACCCCTGGGTAGTCAAAGGCCCCTAGGATTCAAGGGCCCCTGGGCATTGGCCACCAAACTAGCCTTAAAGCCCTGGGCATCCCTGGGCATTCAAGGGCCCGTGGTAGTCAAGGGCCCCTGGGCATACAAGGGCCCCCTAGTAGTCAAGGGCCCCTGGGCATTGGCCACCAAACTAGCTTTAAAGCCCAGGGCACCCCCGGGTAATCAAAGGCCCCTGGTAGTCAAGGGCCCCTGGGCATTGGCCACCAAACTAGCCTTAAAGCCCTGGGCATCCCTGGGCATTCAAGGCCCCTAGTAGTCAAGGGCCCCCGGGCACTGGCCCCATTGGCCCGGTCTGTAATCTGTCCCTGCTTATAAGAGCTGCGTCATAAAATCACTTACTAGCCTTTTTTTGTGTAAAGGGACATCTAAATTTACAGCTTTCTTGCCATGATGTCGAAACACCATAAATGTAAGAACTTTTATACAATTATAAGCATCACATTTCTGTCTTCTAAACCCTCCAAAAATTGCCCCCATTGACTTCCATTGGAAGTGTCTCACTGGAACACACATTTAAAGAAAAGGAGGGACGAGTTAATTTATTTTTGTGCTAATCAACATTATTACAAATGCTGTTGATGGAACTGAACCCGGAATATTCCTTTACTACCGGTCAAACCATCCTCTTCCTCTTTGCCCGCTCTGACTGCGATAGAGAGGCAGCAGAAGCAGCTTTGTGAAATATCAAAGAGCATATCGAGTCTCGCTCTGGGTACTTTTCTCTTGGCACAGAGGAGGAGAGAGTTTGTGGATCTGCTGGAGGAGGTGGGGTTCTGTTCTGTTCCGGCTCTACTGTTCTCCTGGCTCTAATAAAGCGACCCGAAACCCGACTGCTCGTTATTTCACCTCCGTTTCATTTGTCTCAGCGTGTCACAGACAGCCAATATCCTCTCTCAGACTCTGAGCTCCGGCTCTCTTGATCCGCCTGATTGAAGAAAAAAAGCCTCTGTCCTTCTTTTCGTATTTCATTATTTCTTCTACATATCAAACGCGTCTGCGAGTCTGACTCAACGATGAGAGTGAACTTCTGTCGAACCTCTCGTCCGTGTTGGCGCCGGGGGGGGCGCGGGGGGGGGGGGGGGGCATTTGGACTCTTTCGTTGAATTGGCTGCACTCAAGAATTCAGCACTCGTGGTGCTCGTGTCAAAGTTCACAGTTTTAATATCTGAAAATTGCAAGGTGAGACAGGTTTAGTAGGAGAGGCTTTTATTTCATACAGTTTAAATCCCGCTCTGCTATCAGTGCTATAAATTATATGGCGGCGTGATCTGTGCGGAGCTGGTTTCTCGCCAGCCTCGGGCTTTCGGCTTTAGCCAGTTAATTAAATCTGTTCGGAGGAACACTCTTGACTAACATCAGTGCTCACTGCTGGCTGCTCGGCCCCGGTGCCAGTCTAACCGCCAGCGTCCTGTTGGAGTGTGTGCTGGTTAATCAGTGCGGTACGCTCATATGGTTCACTGAAGATATTCTGGCTGTTGTGTGTTTGTGATCTGCCAGTCAGATCTGTTTACTTACAAATACAATCCCAGATTGCATTGGCAGCTCAAACATTCTTGCTCATAATACAAGTGTGTGGACACTGCACCGTTATTATTTGGAAATTTACCATGGGAATACTGTGCTTTATTGGACATTTACCATATAACATTTTGTTTTGTAGATGCGTTACCATGGTGATACTATGCTATTTTATATATTTACTATGGAAATAACATATATATTTACATCTACCATCTTTGTCATGGTATTATGTTTTAGTCAGTTACTATGGTAACACCATGTATATTTTACATGCAATATTTATGTTGTGGTGTCATGGTAATACTGTGGTAATTTAGGCGGTTACTATGGTAACACCATGTATATTTTACATGCAATATTTATGTCGTGGTGTCATGGATAATACTGTGGTAATTTAGTCGGTTACTATGGTAACACCATGTATATTTTACATGCAACATTTATGTCGTGGTGTCATGGTAATACTGTGGTAATTTAGGCGGTTACTATGGTAACACCATTTATATTTTACATGCAACATTTATGTTGTGGTGTCATGGTAATACTGTGGTAATTTAGGCGGTTACTATGGTAACACCATGTATATTTTACATGCAACATTTATGTTGTGGTGTCATGGTAATACTGTGGTAATTTAGGCGGTTACTATGGTAACCATGTATATTTTACATGCAACACTTATGTCGTGGTGTCATGTTAATACTGTGGTAATTTAGGCGGTTACTATGGTAACACCATGTATATTTTACATGCAACATTTATGTCGTGGTGTCATGGTAATACCGTGGTTTTTTTAGGCGGTTACTATGGTAACACCATGTATATTTTTACATGCAACATTTATGTCGTCGTGTCATGGTAATACCGTGGTATTTTAGGCGGTTACTATGGTAACACCATGTATATTTTACATGCAACATTTATGTCGTGGTGTCATGGTAATACCGTGGTTTTTTAGGCGGTTACTATGGTAACACCATGTATATTTTTACATGCAACATTTATGTCGTTGTGTCATGGTAATACCGTGGTTTTTTAGGCTGTTACTATGGTAACACCATGTATATTTTACATGCAACATTTATGTCGTTGTGTCATGGTAATACCGTGGTATTTTAGGCGGTTACTATGGTAACACCATGTATATTTTACATGCAACATTTATGTCGTGGTGTCATGGTAATACCGTGGTTTTTTAGGCGGTTACTATGGTAACACCATGTATATTTTTACATGCAACATTTATGTCGTCGTGTCATGGTAATACCGTGGTTTTTTAGGCTGTTACTATGGTAACACCATGTATATTTTACATGCAAAATTTATG
The DNA here is from genome assembly GCA_032164185.1 of Moxostoma hubbsi. NCBI lineage: Eukaryota > Metazoa > Chordata > Actinopteri > Cypriniformes > Catostomidae > Moxostoma > Moxostoma hubbsi. Next base: position 28,160,409 of record JAVLUX010000037.1, on the reverse strand, counting down.
TCGTTGTGTCATGGTAATACCGTGGTATTTTAGGCAGTTACTATGGTAACACCATGTATATTTTACATGCAATATTTATGTTGTGGTGTCATGGTAATACTGTGGTAATTTAGGCGGTTACTATGGTAACACCATGTATATTTTACATGCAACATTTATGTCGTGGTGTCATGGTAATACTGTGGTAATTTAGGCGGTTACTATGGTAACACCATGTATATTTTACATGCAACATTTATGTCGTGGTGTCATGGTAATACTGTGGTAATTTAGGCGGTTACTATGGTAACACCATGTATATTTTACATGCAACATTTATGTCGTGGTGTCATGGTAATACTGTGGTAATTTAGGCGGTTACTATGGTAACACCATGTATATTTTACATGCAACATTTATGTCGTGGTGT
>JAVLUX010000037.1:28145000-28155000 GCA_032164185.1 Moxostoma hubbsi | reverse complement strand
AACATTACAGACGTCACAGATGTTACAAATGTTACAAACATTACAGACGTCACAGATGTTACAGATGTTACAAACATTACAGACGTTTCAAATGTTACAAATGTTACAAACATTACAGACGTTTCAAATGTTACAGATGTTACAAACATTACAGACGTCACAGATGTTACAGATGTTACAAACATTACAGACGTTACAAATGTTACAAACATTACAGATGTTACAAATGTTACAAACATTACAGACGTTTCAAATGTTACAGATGTTACAAACATTACAGACGTCACAGATGTTACAGATGTTACAAACATTACAGACGTCACAGATGTTACAAAATTTACAAATGTCACAAACGTCACAGATGTTACAAATGTCACAAATGTTACAGACGTCACAGATGTTACAGATGTTACAAACATTACAGACGTCACAGATGTTACAGATGTTACAAACATTACAGACGTTTCAAATGTTACAAATGTTACAAACATTACAGACGTTTCAAATGTTACAGATGTTACAAACATTACAGACGTCACAGATGTTACAGATGTTACAAACATTACAGACGTTTCAAATGTTACAGATGTTACAAACATTACAGACGTCACAGATGTTACAGATGTTACAAACATTACAGACGTCACAGATGTTACAAAATTTACAAATGTCACAAACGTTACAAATGTTACAAATGTCACAAACGTCACAGATGTTACAAATGTTACAGACGTCACAGATGTTACAAATGTTACAGATGTTACAAATGTCACAGACGTTACAGCTGTTACAAATGTCACAAACGTCACAGATGTTACAAATGTTACAGATGTCACAGATGTTACAAATGTTACAGATGTCACAGATGTCACAGATGTTACAAATGTTACAAATGTTACAGACGTCACAGATGTTGCAAGTTACAGATGTTACAAATGTTACAGATGTTACAAACGTTACAGATGTTACAGATGTCACAGACGTCACAGATGTTACAGATGTTACAGACGTCACAAACGTTACAGATGTTACAAATGTTACAGATGTCACAGACGTTACAAATGTCACAAAAGTTACAGATGTTACATCTGTTACAGATGTTACAGACATTACAAATGTTACAGATGTCACAAACGTTACAGATGTCACAGATGTTACAATTGTCACAGATTTTACAAATGTCACAGACGTTACAGACATTACAAATGTCACAGACGTTACAGATGTTACAAATGTCACAGACGTTACAGATGTTACAAATGTCACAGACGTTACAGACGTTACAAATGTCACAGACGTTACAGACGTTACAAATGTTACAGTCGTTACAGATGTTACAAATGTCACAGACGTTACAGATGTTACAAATGTCACAGACGTTACAGACGTTACAAATGTCACAGACGTTACAGACGTTACAAATGTCACAGACGTTACAGATGTTACAAATGTCACAGACGTTACAGACGTTACAAATGTCACAGACGTTACAGACGTTACAAATGTCACAGACGTTACAGACGTTACAAATGTCACAGACGTTACAGACGTTACAAATGTCACAGACGTTACAGATGTTACAAATGTCACAGACGTTACAGACGTTACAAATGTCACAGACGTTACAGACGTTACAAATGTCACAGACGTTACAGATGTTACAAATGTTACAACCAGACTTTACTTTCAAGAAGTCTACTGTATGTCATCTAAAAATGTGCTTTATTATCTTACACAATGTTGCTTCTGAAGTAAATTAATCTTGTTTTATAGATATTTTCATTGGAAAACCAGACAAAAATACTGAAGAAGAAGATCAATTTGGCAGTGTCTGCTTGACACGGCAGTGAAGGATTGTGATGTATAAATGCATCGGTGTTTAATGACTCTGAAGGGAAACATCACAGCAGATGGAGAATCACTCCAATAAAAGCTAAACGACTTCACGTATCGCGGTCCAGAATCGTGTATCTCTGACCTCTCGTAGCACATTAGGAGAGTTTGGGCGGCAGTTAGCGGCGCGCGGGCGTCTCTCATCGTTGCTCCGTGTGCTGTTTGAGATTTAATTGAGCACAGATGGTGCATCATCTATTTTTCTGTCCTCATGCCTCATCTCTAATGGCATCAAGACTGTGCTATGCAAATGAGAGTTTGAGACTTTAGTCCTTAAGACAATCCTGAACAGGAAACGCACATGATGCATTTCCTGTTTCCCCTCGTGTACAGTAAATCATGATGCAACGACACGTTTTTAATTGATCTGTCTCTTGTTAGAGCATAGCAGTCGAGATTTGAATGCCAAAAAACACATTCATAATTTGATGTTGAAATTAAAGGAATATTCCGGGTTAATCTCAATGGACAGTATTTGTGTCATAATGTTGATTAGCACAAAAATGTATTTCAACTCGTTCATCCTTTTCTTTAAATGTGTTCCAGTGAGACACTTCCAATGCAAGTCAATGGGGTTTAATCTGTGTGTGTGTGAGTGTGTGTGTGTGACACTTCCAATGCAAGTCAATGGGGTTTAATCTGTGTGTGTGTGAGTGTGTGTGTGTGACACTTCCAATGCAAGTCAATGGGGTTTAATCTGTGTGTGTGTGAGTGTGTGTGTGTGACACTTCCAATGCAAGTCAATGGGGTTTAATCTGTGTGTATGTGAGTGTGTGTGTGTGACACTTCCAATGCAAGTCAATGGGGTTTAATCTGTGTGTGTGTGAGTGTGTGTGAGACACTTCCAATGCAAGTCAATGGGGTTTAATCTGTGTGTGTGTGAGTGTGTGTGTGACACTTCCAATGCAAGTCAATGGGGTTTAATCTGTGTGTGTGTGTGTGTGTGTGTGTGTGTGTGTGTGAGTGTGTGTGTGACACTTCCAATGCAAGTCAATGGGGTTTAATCTGTGTGTGTGTGAGTGTGTGTGAGACACTTCCAATGCAAGTCAATGGGGTTTAATCTGTGTGTGTGTGAGTGTGTGTGTGTGTGTGAGACACTTCCAATGCAAGTCAATGGGGTTTAATCTGTGTGTGTGTGTGTGAGACACTTCCAATGCAAGTCAGTGGGGTTTAATCTGTGTGTGTGTGTGTGTGTGTGTGTGTGTGTGTGTGTGTGTGTGTGAGACACTTCCAATGCAAGTCAATGGGGTTTAATCTGTGTGTGTGTGTGTGTGTGTGTGTTTGTGTGAGACACTTCCAATGCAAGTCAGTGGGGTTTAATCTGTGTGTGTGTGTGTGTGTGTGTGAGACACTTCCAATGCAAGTCAATGGGGTTTAATCTGTGTGTGTGTGTGTGTGTGTGAGACACTTCCAATGCAAGTCAGTGGGGTTTAATCTGTGTGTGTGTGTGTGTGTGTGTGTGTGACACTTCCAATGCAAGTCAATGGGGTTTAATCTGTGTGTGTGTGTGTGTGTGTGTGTGACACTTCCAATGCAAGTCAATGGGGTTTAATCTGTACACATTAAAATACTCACTGACACAAGACATAAACAATATGTGTGTTAACCTGATTTTACTCTCATTAAATCACTAAATAACCACATCTGTGGGAAGATAGAGACAATTATACAACTCCGTTGCCATGACGATGTAATACCGACAAACCCTAAAACCTTAAAATGAGAATTTAAACAACTTTACAGCTCTGACCATCTTTCTGAAAAGCTAAATTTTTGCATCAGCTTCTCCTTTAAACTTCAATGTTGGCTAACGGCGTGCATCCCATTTTTGAAAACTTAGTCGGAATGGAATAAACAAGCTCCAAAATATTAGGAATGTACATTTCGGGGGTCTGGGTATCTCAGCAAATATTGACGCTGACTGTCACACCTGGAGTCGTGAGATTGAATCCAGGGCGCGCTGAGTGACTCCAGTCAGGTCTCCTTGGCAACCAAATTGGCCCGGTTGCTAGGGAGGGTAGAGTCACATGGGGTAACCAAATTGTCCCGGTTGCTAGGGAGGGTAGAGTTACATGGCGTAACCAAATTGTCCCGGTTGCTAGGGAGGGTAGAGTCACATGGGGTAACCAAATTGTCTCGGTTGCTAGGGAGGGTAGAGTCACATGGGGTAACCAAATTGTCCCGGTTGCTAGGGAGGGTAGAGTCACATGGGGTAACCAAATTGTCCCGGTTGCTAGGGAGGGTAGAGTCACATGGGGTAACCAAATTGTCCTGGTTGCTAGGGAGGGTAGAGTCACATGGGGTAACCAAATTGTCCCGGTTGCTAGGGAGGGTAGAGTCACATGGGGTAACCTCCTCGTGGTCACTATAATGTGGTTCTCGCTCTCGGTGGGGCGTGTGGTGAGTTCTGCGTGGATGCCACGGAGAATAGCGTGAAGCCTCCACATGCGCTACGTCTCCCTGGTAACGCCTCAACAAATCACATGATAAGATGCGTGGATTGACGGTCTCAGATGTGGAGGCAACTGAGATTCGTCCTCCGCCACCCGGACTGAGGCGAGTCACTCCGCCGCCACGAGGACTTGGAGCGCATTCGGAATCAGAAAGGTTCTTCATGTGTCATCAAACATATTTAAAGTACATATTTAGCAGCACAATTGTGTTTTAATGTCATAAATCCATAAATTCATCCGCCTCATGGAGCATCCTTCACATCGTGAGTGTGTCTATGATGCTGTAACATCGATGTCATCAGCTGACTATGTTCTGAACACAAGTTTCTCTGCTCTGCATTAATAACACTGAAGATGTAACGGATGCCTCGCCTGTCTCTCTGTCTGTCTCTCTGTCTGTCTCTCTGTCTGTCTCTCTTTCTCTGCATGTTGCCTGGATCTCTTCCTCTCTTGTTCTAGCTGCCATTATAGTGACTCAGCTCACCACGCCGTATGTGCGTATCGCACCGGCATCTGGCGACAACCAACTAACAGGTCAGAACTTCCCCCGTCCTCCTCACTTTGTGTGTGTGTGTGTGTTTGGGTCTCGTGAAACCAGGTCAAGTCCGTGTCATATTTGACTTCCCCAAAAAATAAATAATATTTATCATTAAGAGATTGAAGCCAATATCTGCAGTGTTTTGTGACATTATTTTCATTACAGTTAAACACATTCCCCTTAAATTCACAATACCGTTATATGAACAAAAGCCAATTCTCATTAATGATATAATTATAACATTTTTATTATTATTTAGTGTTTTTCAAATCATTTTTATTTACAATTATTTTCTATTTATTTCTCATGCCCTTTAATGTGTGTGTGTGTGTACGTTTTCAAAATATAGTTTCTTTAAACTCACAAACACACACCCACACACACAAACAAACACACACGCACACACCCACACACACAAACACACACGCACACACACATTCATACACACACCAACACACACCCACACAAACAAATACACACACACACACTCATACACACTCATACACACACACCAACACACACACAAACTCACACTCACTAACACACACTCACACACAGAAACACACACACTGACACACAGAAACACACACATATACATATACACACACACACACACACACACACACACTCACTCACACATACACATACACACACACACACACACACACTCACACACACACACACTCACACTCACTCACACATACACATACACACACTCACACACACACACACACACTCGCACACACACACACACACTCGCACACACACACACTCACACTCACTCACACATACACATACACACACACAATCTCACTAATGAGAATTTGGGGTGAAAATTGTTGTTATGAAAATAATGTCACAATGCAAAAAATGTGAATGTTCTTAAAGACTTCATGTTCTTTATGAAAATATAGTTTCTTCCTTTAAATAAAAGTTGTGGGGTGATCTGTGACCTGTACATGTGTTCGTGAGGTTCACCTCGTCCTGTTCAGTCGTGTGAGTGTTTGGAGGTTTATTGTGCTGTGAATGGACGCAGGGTGAAAAGGTCATTGAATATTCTCAGGGTTATCGTGTGTGATTAGCTTCATCTGATCTGTGGCGTTTGCCTCCTGTAGAAGGTCACTTTCCATACATGAACCATCAGGACTTAGCTGGTCTTTATTCAGCGCTCACGTCTGTTCAAGCAATCCATTTGACCCGGCATGCTCGTAACCCAAGACCTCAGCGTTTGCAATGCATGCCGACGACGCCTCGTTCAACCTGCCGGCGGAAAATTACATTTCAATATTTACCGGTTGGAACATCTCTGTGTGCTTTAAGTTGAACAAACCCAGAGTGTTTGCCACGGTGAAATACACGTCTTTACTCAGTGAGATTTTTATGTTAAATCCATTTTCATCCAGTTTCAAGGGATTCCAATTGAATGAATGTGTTCAAGTGAAGCAAACTTCAACATATATCCTGTGCTCAGGGTTAGGGTGTAGTGAACACTGTGTAGGGACCCTACAAGGGGAACGCAGCTTCAATGTGACTAATAGTGCATCCACGTCGTGTCGGAATTACTGTAATTCCTAAATGACAACTCTGAGATCCTACTGGAAGGTGTGCACGTCCTCAGACCTCAGAAACCACTTGTTTCCATGGTGACACTGGTAGCGGCTAATGCGCCAATGGACCCGTGTGTGTGGCTTGGCGTTAAATCTACATACATTGTTTTTAAAACAGCATCGTTTTGTTGTGGCCAAGTCAGGAGTTATTCATTTATTCCATTTTTTTTTATTTGCACCACGGAGCGTCAATGCAAACCGGAATATTTATTGTTTATTATTTGACCGACTTAATGCATTGGACTTTATTTAATGTATAGTCATTTTAAAAATGAAGGCATTTTCTCTCGTTATGGTAATACGAGCACTTGGCTGTGTATTCACAAAATGATGCAAACACTGTTTACATTAACTCAGAAATTAGTGACTCCAGTTGGGTCTCCTTAGCGTTGGCGTGGTTGTTAGGGAGGGTGGAGTCACATGGGGTAACCAAATTGGTCCGGATGCTAGGGAGGGTAGAGTCACATGGGGTAACCAAATTGGCATGGTTGCTAGGGAGGGTAGAGTCACATGGGGTAACCAAATTGGCGTGGTTGCTAGGGAGGGTGGAGTCACATGGGGTAACCAAATTGGTCCGGATGCTAGGGAGGGTAGAGTCACATGGGGTAACCAAATTGGCATGGTTGCTAGGGAGGGTAGAGTCACATGGGGTAACCAAATTGGCGTGGTTGCTAGGGAGGGTGGAGTCACATGGGGTAACCAAATTGGTCCGGTTGCTAGGGAGGGTAGAGTCACATGGGTTAACCAAATTGGCCCGGTTGCTAGGGAGGGTGGAGTCACATGGGGTAACCAAATTGGCCCGGTTGCTAGGGAGGGTAGAGTCACATGGGGTAACCAAATTGGCCCGGTTGCTAGGGAGGGTAGAGTCACATGGGGTAACCAAATTGGCGTGGTTGCTAGGGAGGGTGGAGTCAGATGTGGTAACCAAATTGTCCCGGTTGCTAGGGAGGGTAGAGTCACATGGGGTAACCAAATTGGCGTGGTTGCTAGGGAGGGTAGAGTCACATGGGGTAATCAAATTGTCCCGGTTGCTAGGGAGGGGAGAGTCACATGGGGTAACCAAATTGTCCCGGTTGCTAGGGACGGTAGAGTCACATGGGGTAACCAAATTGGCCCGGTTGCTAGGGACGGTAGAGTCACATGGTGTAACCAAATTGGCCCTGTTGCTAGGGACGGTAGAGTCACATGGGTTAACCAAATTGGCCTGTTTGCTAGGGAGGGTAGAGTCACATGGGGTAACCTAATTGGCCTGGTTGCTAGGGACGGTAGAGTCACATGGGGTAACCAAATTGGCCCAGTTGCTAGGGACGGTAGAGTCACATGGGGTAACCAAATTGGCCCTGTTGCTAGGGACGGTAGAGTCACATGGGGTAACCAAATTGTCCCGGTTGCTATGGAGGGTAGTGTCTTGATTCGCGGTCCGGGTGAATTGAACGACGTGCCCACGCTATTTTTCCATCACCTCCTCGTTTAGCATAGCATGCTGGGAAATTGTTCATTATTCGGGGACACGGTTGGCACGCCATCAAATTATACGGTAAACGTGCAAACGCTGCGTTGATCCCACATCTGCTATTTTTCTCTTTTAAAAACGTTTTCACTCCGGAACTTTTGGTGCGCACCCCGAGTTCGGTGCTCTTGGTTGTCGTGTACGCGGTCGTCCGACGCAGTTGAGATGGCGAAGAGATCAAACATCAGGTTTGTTTTCGAGCTAACACAGGCTACTAGAATCGATGAAGCTAACTGGCTTTACTAACAAAAAGCATCTCGGCAACTCCCTGCTGGTGCAACACTTTAGCAACAACTGGAATGTCTTCAATGTTTCCATGTTACAATTCCATCCTCGACTGTTGCATTTTCATGACATTGTTCTGATCAAATCTGACGGTTGAGTGATGTCACAATGCATGGACCTCCTTTCCAGGTGCCGCCACCAGGAAGCCCGACACTGTGGAACCGGAGAAACAGACGGATCACACGGTGAAGATCGCCGGCGTCATCGCTGGCATCCTCCTCTTCGTCATCATCTTCCTCGGCGTGGTGCTGGTCATGAAGAAACGGTAAGAGCGTCACACGTCATCTGATCTACTTACAGCGGAGTCCGAAACTCTGAGAGCGCTCGTGACAATGTTGCTATTTTGCATTCTGCTAACTGTAGCATCGTCATAAGTGTTTGTTTGTTGGTTGCTATAACGACAGCACGCATTCCGGCTGACAACAGCAAATGATGTCATAATGTTTCTTTGTTTTTATATGGACTTTATTCCGTGTCTCAGAGTTTTGGGTCCCGTTGGTGAATGTGCATTATCTCGCTATCTATAGTTTTAATGGTCAGTATGTTTAAGGAGTTAAAAGAGCTGTTTGTAATGATTCTGTACTTTACAGAATGTGCCGATTGTCTGTTCGCTTTCCAACCGGCCCCTGTTGTCAACTGAACGCAGAATAATTGATTTGATCGCTCTGATAACCACCATTACACGGTTTGTGCCTGATGAAATATACATTTATCTGTGCTGCTCCAGTGCCAGCACTTTAATGACCCAGCAACGGGAAATCACGCACATATTTTCCAAAGCTTATCTTGTGCATGAGTAAAATCCAGCGGACGAAAGAAAAGCAAGATAAGAGAGAAATATTGATGAAAGCAGCTTTTTTTTTTCTCAAAGAGACGCCCAGGGCATGTTGCTCCGGGCGAGTTTACATTAGATCCCATCCGCAGCTGGAGTAAACCCCCAGAGTTCAGTGCGGCAGCGAGTGCAAATAGCCCGAATACTTTTCTTTGTATTGCGAGTTTATGCTGCATCTCTGGTTTACATTCAGAGGCTGTTTACAGTCGCTTCCAATAAAAGCTCGTCTTCTGAGGATTCAGAGTAAATATGTTTTTAATGAGAGTCATTACGTTCTCCGTAATGGGGTATTTGTCTCTATTGATTTTACCGTTGAGCTGTAAATGGCCAAATATCTCATGAGGGATGTCTGCTTTTAGCCGTCAGATCGTTTGTTGCATCGGCGGGATAGTTTTTAGCATAATGAGTTAGGACTGAATTTACCATTAAGATAAGTATTAAACTTAGAGCGCTAGTCGTGGAGTTTATGTTCGTCAAAATTCGAAAAAAAACCTTTGGTTAAAACTCGGCACTATAATGAACTAATCTAACCGCTACGCAACACTCTCGCTATCATGTGATCTAATGTACCATTGCTGTGTAACTCAGACGTCATACTGTATTTCATTCGGCACGGATCGTAAGGATAGATGTACACGCTGTTCGCAAAACCATTTTTTGGAGCGGAACAAATATGTGTCGATTCTGTTCGTCTAAATTTGTGTAAATTATTCGTAAAACCATGTTTACGGAAATTGCCACAAATAAATTGCACATTAGTAGAACAAATTAATAGTTCGTAATTTTTTAATTCGTAAATCTTAATTAAATATGAGTTGAACCAAATTTGTGTCAATCGTTCAGAAAACAATTTGTACGTAAATTGATGCAATAAATTTAACT
>JAVLUX010000037.1:28102500-28137500 GCA_032164185.1 Moxostoma hubbsi | reverse complement strand
TAGCGACCTCGAGGAGTTTACCCCTTGTGACTCTACCTTCCCTAGCAACCAGGCCAATTTGGTTGCTAAGTAGACCTGACTGGAGTCACATTATAGCGACCACGAGGAGGTTACCCCATGTAACTCTACCCTCCCTAGCAACCGGGCCAATTTGGTTGCTAAGGAGACCTGACTGGAGTCACATTATAGCGACCTCGAGGAGCTTACCCCATGTGACTCTACCCTCCCTAGCAACCGGGCCAATTTGGTTGATAAGGAGACCTGACTGGAGTCACATTATAGCGACCACGAGGAGGTTACCCCATGTGACTCTACCCTCCCTAGCAACCGGGCCAATTTGGTTGCTAAGGAGACCTGACTGGAGTCACATTATAGCGACCACGAGGAGGTTACCCCATGTGACTCTACCCTCCCTAGCAACCGGGCCAATTTGGTTGCTAAGGAGACCTGACTGGAGTCACATTATAGCGACCACGAGGAGGTTACCCCATGTGACTCTACCCTCCCTAGCAACCGGGCCAATTTGGTTGCTATGGAGACCTGACTGGAGTCACATTATAGCAACCATGAGGAGGTTACCCCATGTGACTCTAGCCTCCCTAGCAACCGGGCCAATTTGGTTGCTAAGGAGACCTGACTGGAGTCACATTATAGTGACCACGAGGAGGTTACCCCATGTGACTCTACCCTCCCTAGCAACCGGGCCAATTTGGTTGCTAAGGAGACCTGACTGGAGTCACATTATAGTGACCACGAGGAGGTTACCCCATGTGACTCTACCCTCCCTAGCAACCGGGCCAATTTGGTTGCTAAGGAGACCTGACTGGAGTCACTCAGCACGCCCTGAATTCAAACTCACGACTCCAGGTGTGATAGCCAGCGACAGTACTCGCTGAGTTACCACAAGACCTCCCGCATGCATCAGAGACTTAAATAAATTTTGATTTAGCATTTTTTTAAAGGACTGCACTAAAGGAATGTGTAAGTGCTGAATATCCGATATGTTTTAGAAGTCCCAAGACCTACATGTAATAAAGTCGTCAGTCTGAGTGTAACGGCACGCCAACATTATTCCATTTGTAGAAGCCTTAAAATATTTATTTTCACCGTGTTGGGACTCGAGTTCGAGGAGATGCCGAAGTTCAGAGTGTGTGTGGTTGGGAGAGATCTGAACTGAATGATGCACACGGAGGTTTTAATAGAATAATTAAACCCCCATCCCTATTTCCACTTCAGGTTATCGAGTTTAAGGCTGTTATTTGAGTTTACTAAGCAGCCTGTTGCATATTAATGCTCCACAGCGAGTGATAATGACAGCCGTCTGTGCGGATAATGTGACTCTTTGTGACAGATGGTTGTATTGTTGACAGTCTGGCGGTGAGCAGCAGATGTTTAAGGCAGATTCGCGTTTCACCTGCAACAGTTTAACTCATCTGTCAACACATTTATGTCTTGATATTTCTCCACATCTTATGAACTTCAAACACACTTCTAAACATCTCCTTTTTTGGTTTGGACCAACTTGAGGGTGAGCAACTGATGCAAGTCAAGGCTTTGCATTATGTAAAGCTACTTTGTGGCCATTTGCATGATCAGTAAGACTATAGATAAAGTCGAGTGTATTAAGTAATCTGTTGTTTAAGTATGCACCGCCAGCGCAGAGAATGCATCGAGCGCTTGTCAAAGTCTTTCAGAGTAAATGTGCAGGTGACCTCTGTATCTGCGGGAAGTGTATTTGATGCGGCTCTGACAGCTCATGTCAGGCTTCACTGCTTCATCATCACTCGTACATACTAATATAAACCTCACTGTAGTTTAGGATTGAGTCCTCAATCTCAGGGTCCACCTGCCGGCAGGCTTTTCCCCACCGCTCTGGGGCTGAGGAGGGCAGAAAAACTTGCTTGCCGGTTCCCAGACATGCCGTCGCCTGGTCTTTGATCGTTCCTCCACCCTCTGGCGGACAACAGCCGCTCCTCCCCGGGCGGACTGGAGCCTGTCCTTCGACCCCTGGCGGCGGTAGTTCTGGTATGGAACTCCTCCACCCCTGGCAGCGGCTCCGCTGCTCCATGCGGCCAGGAGTGAGCTCCTCCTGCCCTCACGGACGGCAGCGTTCCTCCACATCCAGGCGGCCGGCAGCGAGCCCCTCCTCCCCTCACGGACGGCGACGTTCCTCCACATCCAGGTGGCCGGCGGCGAGCCCCTCCTCCCCTCACGGACGGCGGCGTTCCTCCACATCCAGGTGGCTGGCAGCAACTCCTTCGTCCCCCCGCTGACGGCCGCGGCTGCTCCTTTGTGTTGGCTGGCAGTGGCGAGGACTCCACGACAGCGCATCCCTCCTCCTTCCCGGGCTTCGGCACCAATGTAACAGGGTAAAATGGAAAGGTAGAGGCGAGATTAGCCCAATTGGGGGCGGGGTGTGCATAGGCCCGGCCCGGCCCCGCCTCGCCCCTCCTCCTCGTCACAACTGTATAATACAAGATGTTATATACAGTACATCTATTTTTACCACAACGAACCTCATTATAGTCTCAAAGTCCAATCAAGGTTACCCCATGTGACTCTACCCTCCCTAGCAACCGGGCCAATTTGTTTACCCCATGTGACTCTTCCCTCCCTAGAAACCGGGCCAATTTGGTTACCCCATGTGACTCTACCCTCCCTAGCAACCGGCTCAATTTGGTTACCCCATGTGACTCTACCCTCCCTAGCAACCGGGCCAATTTGGTTACCCCATGTGACTCTACCCTCCCTAGCAACCGGGCCAATTTGGTTACCCCATGTGACTCTACCCTCCCTAGCAACCAGGCCAATTTGGTTACCCCATGTGACTCTACCCTCCCTAGCAACCGGCTCAATTTGGTTACCCCATGTGACTCTACCCTCCCTAGCAACCGGGCCAATTTGGTTACCCCATGTGACTCTACCCTCCCTAGCAACCGGGCCAATTTGGTTACCCCATGTGACTCTACCCTCCCTAGCAACCGGGCCAATTTGGTTACCCCATGTGACTCTACCCTCCCTAGCAACCGGGCCAATTTGGTTGCTAAGGAGACCTGGCTGGAGTCATCAGTTGTGAAAATATCAGCGTTTACTGGGATTAGTGTCTCCAGAGCTCCGTTATACATGTGAACTGTGACTGGTTCTGTCTCAGGATGACCCGGAGCGTTAGTGCCCGCACACCCCCGCTTAACTCCCAGATTTATATCTGTCAACAAGGAACAAAATGTCTCCGTTTATTCGCCGGTGGTCGAGATAGCACCTTGCTCAAGGGTACATCTGCAGCGTGACTCTCCAGGGGCCCCGACTGCACCGGCAGGGGCTTTTATTTATGTTCCAGAGAACTTCTGTTTTAAAGACCCTTTTTTGTGGGTCTACCAGCGGAGAGCCACTCTATCTGCAGGGGTGCGGGTTACACTTCAAATGGAGGTGTTTATGGAAAAGTGGAATGGAGAGAGATGAGAGTGTCTCCAGATGCGTTTGAAAAGGAAAACTAAAGAGACAGAAATGGAAATGTAAAGGTTTGAGGATGTAGTCTGTGGGGACGGTGACTGAAGTAGCCCAACAGCATCAGATATGCATGAGCACCGAATCGGGACTGTGTTTTGAGTGAAAGCGCTGCAGGACGGCGCTTGTGTACTCTGCGTTCTGCTTCCTGCCGTCCTAAGATGGTTGGAGGCCATTTAAAAAGTCAGTCAGTCAGTCAAACTTTATACATTTTATTTATTTTTTTACTTGCATTAATCTGAAGCTTCAGTGCATCCTTGTAGAATTGTCCTTAATGGACTTTATATATTAAATAAATTAATTAATTCATTTAAATAAATGAATAAATGATTCTGAATACTTAATATTAATTAAATAATTAAATTAAATTAAAATGCAATAACAAAAATGATATACATTTGTTAAAATGCATAAAAGGATAATTAAATTCATATATACTTTATTTAATAAATATAAAATAAATAATAGGAGCTTGAATCTTTAAGGAAGAAAATAAATGAAATTATATTCACCCCCAAAAATCAAAAGAAATAAATTATAATAAATTATATTAATCATATATAAATATTATTAGATATATTTGTATTTTATATAATATATTTAATAATTATTATTGTATTTATTCTAATTATTATGCAATTTGTATTTTATATAATATATTTAATAATTATTATTGTATTTATTCTAGTTATTATGCAATTTTTATTTTATATATGTAATCATTATTATTGTATTTATTATAGTTATTATTATGCAATTTTTATTTTATAAAATATATTTAATCATTATTATTTTATTTATTATAGTTATTATTATGCAATTTTTATTTTATATAATATATTTAATCATTATTATTGTATTTATTATATTTATTTTAATTATTATTATGCATTAAATCTGCCTAAATTAAGAGAAAAAATCAAGAATTATATTTCTGGATAATGAAGCTTATTTAAGCGCCATTACGAATTTAAATTGTATTTAAATTTTGTATTTTCCCTCTTTTGGAAAGTCGTGGGAACATGTTAGTGGAAGTGGATTTCAGTGGCGGAGCTAGAGGAATTGCTGTTTTAAGCTGCGTTCACACTGCCAGCGACACGCAGCGACAAAACAACCTCATCTCATTCATTTTCAATGAGCGCTAGCGACTTCCAGCGACCGTTGACGACCGGATGTGGGCGTGTCCAGAAACATATCTTTATGCAAATGAAGAGCGACTTTCAGGAGCGACAGCTGATACGAGAGAAGATTGTACAGCTCACGTGATCCTAATATTTTAATAATAATATTCGCGCTGTTTAGACTCTCCATACACACCGCTAGCGACCTAACCACCCGCCGGTGGCGACATGCAGCGACAAAGTTGCTGGCGGTGTGAACGCAGCTTAAGTCGAGTCATGTAAATGACACATTACTTTCCCAATGACATCATCCGTTAAGTGTCACTTCTGTGGCCGTGATTAGCTTCCCGTCAGGTGTTGAGCAGCCGCGGGAGACCGGCCGCCGTATGGAACGAACATGAACAAACAAGATTGATTCAGAGGCCGCCGCGGCGGGAAACTTCACCAGATCAGGGCCGTCCATTAACACGGATCACACCGGGGCCGGTTCAAAGGTCACCTGCTGCTTGTTCCCCTTTAAGTCTTTGTAGGAACACAAAAACATCCTTCAGAGTTTCCTCAGTCGTGAACACGAGTCTGAAAGTCTTTGCGCACATTGTGACGTCGCAATAACTAGCATTGTTGCATTTCTGTTATTATCGGCTCTTTGTGTGTGTGCAGCGAGTGTTGCACTTCTCGTGATTACACCGCGGCTGTCATTCCTGCAGCGTTCCTCACACTCTCTCATTTGATTTTAAGAGTAGCACGGGAATGACAACTTGGAGAGTGTGTGTATGTGTGTGTGTGAGAGTGTGTGTGTCTCTGTGTGTGTGTGTGTGTGTGTGTGTGTGTTAGTGTGTCTGTGTGTGTGAGAGTGTGTGTATGTGTGTGTGTGAGAGTGTGTGTGTCTCTGTGTGTGTGTGTGTGTGTGTGTGTGTGTTAGTGTGTCTGTGTGTGTGAGAGTGTGTGTGAGAGTGTGTGTGTCTGTGTGTGTGTGTGTGTGTTAGTGTGTCTGTGTGTGTGTGTGTGTGAGAGTGTGTGTGTCTGTGTGTGTGTGAGTGTGTCTGTGTGTGTGTGTGTGTGTCTGAGTGTGTGTGAGAGTGTGTGTGTCTCTGTGTGTGTGTGTGTGTGTGTGAGAGTGAGTGTGTCTGTGTGTGTGTATGTGTGTGTGTGTGTCTCTATGTGTGTGTGTGTGTGTGTGTGTGTGTGTGTTAGTGTGTCTGTGTGAGAGTGTGTGTGTCTGTGTGTGTGTTAGTGTGTCTGTGTGAGAGTGTGTGTGTCTGTGTGTGTGTGAGTGTGTCTGTGTGTGTGTGTGTGTGTGTGTCTGAGTGTGTGTCTGAGTGTGTGTCTGAGTGTGTGTCTGTGTGTGTGTGTGTGTCCGTGAGTGTGTGTGTGTGTGTGTGTGTGTGAGAGAGAGTGTGTGTGTGTGTGAGAGTGTGTGTGTGTGAGAGTGTGTGTGTGTGTGAGAGTGTGTGTCTGTGTGAGTGTGTGTGTGTGTGTGTGTGTGTGTGTGTGTGAGAGTGTGTGCGTGCGTGCGAGTCTGTCTGTGTGTGTGTGTGTGTGTGTGAGAGTGTGTGCGTGTGTGTGTGTGCATTCGCCCAAAATCCCCTCTGGGCTGATGGAGAGCATCTGTCTTTTTTCCATTTGTAAAAGCTCCGACTGCTGGTACTCTCAGTGAGAGAAATGACTTTATTTTCATTTATTTATGTTTAATGTGCGGCTGCAGGTTTGTCCAGGCACCGGCGCTCTGTTTTAGGACACTTAATGCAGTGCAGGATCCATCCGGTCGCTGCGGCAAGCTCCATTAGAGATACGATCGTCCCACCGGCAGACCCCGGAGACCCTGAGCGGGTCAGACCGCAGAGTTTTCTCCATCACTCTGTGCAGATGGTCACATTAAAGTTCCTGTTAGATGTGTTCATCAGGTTCTGGGTCGAGTTATCAGCTGTCCGGGGGGGTTCATTATGGCCTTGTGTAGGTTTTGCTAATGCCCCTTTTGCCAGAGCTGTGCCAAAGTCCCTTTAAGGCAAGTCTGTTCACTCAGCTGCCATCGTGGCAGTGCCACCACACGGCTATTTTTCATGCAAAGGCGAAATGCAACTAAACCTCTTGTCACAATAGAGCGCAACAGTGCACGCCCACTTTTTCAGTTCCGGAAGTATTTTTCCTGTTTATTTGTTCCATCGGGAATACGTATATATTTGAAGTTCATTGCAAACTATTGAGATATACAGAAATATATACTGTGAGTAGTTTGAGGGTGTAGGGAGAGCAACTGGATTGCATCGGTCACAGTGTGTCATGGGAGTGGGCGGAGCTACAGAGCTCTTTTGGCGCACTGTTGGCCGCAAAGAGCTCTGTAGCTCCGCCCACTCCTATGACGCACTGTGAATGATGCAATCCAGTCACTCTCCCTCTTCTCTGATTGGTGGATCTTTCTCTTCAGGGTCATGGGTTACTTGCGGCACTTCCAATGGAAGTCAATGGGGTCAATCTGTAATCGCAAAAATACCGTTTCAATGTGTGTGTTAAAGTGATTTTACTGTGAAACTCTGAATGTTCATTTATTACGATACAATTGATAACAGGGTTTTCCGGTGTTACGTTGTCATGACAACGGAGTTGTAATTTTGGAACGCCCAATTCCCAATGCGCTCCAAGTCCTCGTGGTGGCGTAGTGACTCCGGGTGGCGGAGGACGAATCACAGTTGCCTCCGCGTCTGAGACCGCCAATCCGCGCATCTTATCACGTGACTTGTTGAGCATGTTACCATGGAGACGTCTGGAGGCTTCACGCTATTCTCCGCAGCATCCACACACAACTGACCACACGCCCCACCGAGAGCGAGAACCACATTATAGTGACCACGAGGAGGTTACCCCATGTGACTCTACCCTCCCTAGCAACCGGGACAAATTGGTTACCCCATGTGACTCTACCCTCTCTAGCAACCGGGACAATTTGGCTGCCCCATGTGACTCTATCCTCCCTAGCAACTGAGCCAATTTGATTACCCCATGTGACTCTACCCTCCCTACCAACTGAGCCAATTTGATTACCCCATGTGACTCTACCCTCCCTAGCAACTGAGCCAATTTGATTACCCCATGTGACTCTACCCTCCCTAGCAACTGAGCCAATTTGATTACCCCATGGGACTCTTTGATTACCCCATGTGACTCTACCCTCCCTAGCAACTGAGCCAATTTGATTACCCCATGTGACTCTACCCTCCCTAGCAACTGAGCCAATTTGATTACCCCATGTGACTCTATCCTCCCTAGCAACTGAGCCAATTTGGTTACCCCATGTGACTCTACCCTCCCTAGCAACCGGGCCAATTTGGTTACCCCATGTGACTCTACCCTCCCTAGCAACTGAGCCAATTTGATTACCCCATGTGACTCTATCCTCCCTAGCAACTGAGCCAATTTGATTACCCCATGTGACTCTACCCTCCCTAGCAACTGAGCCAATTTGATTACCCCATGTGACTCTACCCTCCCTAGCAACTGAGCCAATTTGATTACCCCATGTGACTCTATCCTCCCTAGCAACGGAGCCAGTTTGGTTACCCCATGTGACTCTACCCTCCCTAGCAACCGGGCCAATTTGGTTACCCCATGTGACTCTACCCTCCCTAGCAACCGGGCCAATTTGGTTACCCCATGTGACTCTACCCTCCCTAGCAACCGGGCCAATTTGGTTACCCCATGTGACTCTACCCTCCCTAGCAACCGGGCCAATTTGGTTGCTATGGAGACCTGACTGGAGTCATTCAAACTCACAACTCCAGGTGTGCATAAACACGTTTTAGAGTAAACAAGCAGGCGATGCTGCTGTCAAAAAGCCGATTTGCGCCCCCAGTTTAGAAGAAAGCTCCCAAATGTAGGCAGTAGAGCCACAATGTGGTTTAGCCATCCTCAGCCTCTCCTTACTTATTAAAAAAATGCCTCAATTTCTGGAGATCCACTTCACAAAGGCGTTACGTTTTCACTTTGTTACCTGCAAGAGCATCTTGGCAGTGTTAGTGGATATAAAAAACAATATTTCATCACCCTCCCTCGACCGAATGTCATCATTGCCAAAGACGCCGCATCCAGCCTCGCGCTCTCCCTTAATTAATGTCGAAGCCGGTGCGCCAGCTCTTTGTGCAGCTGTAGCGCAGTCGAATCTCAGGACTCCTCCAGAAGTGTGTGTGTGCCGCCCGGGGCGAAATGCATTACCTGGAGGCGCTCGTGTTGTTCCTCAGCAGCTGCCCTCGTGGTGGGGACGGTTGAGTCACTTCCTGTTCGCTGTGACAAGCGTTCTCAGGAGAACACATTAGTGAGCACTGCAGGTATTTAAGGGCATCCTGTCTCGTGAAATATCTCTAGTTCCTCTGATGAACCTTGTGTGGGGATTTTATTTGGAGTTTCACCCTTCTTAATGAGTTTAAAGATGAAAATAATCCATCAAATGATGCGAGGGAACAGACAGTAAGATGCATCATTGAGTAAACGATAAACGATGCATAATAAAAATCCCATAGACTTGCATTGAAGGATGGACCGGAGACATATCTAGAGAAGTAAGTAGTCCCATAGCAACCGTCCAACTGTATTGCAAAGCACATAAAACCACTTAAATCACCCTAGCAACCACATAGCAATGCCCTGGCAACCACTCACAGCATTCTAGTATCTTAGTGGTGAGTTTTTGACAGACAAACACCACTCACATGTTCTTCAGGAATGTAGTAATAATCTAGCTTGGGTGATCTGTTCAGAAAATGTCCTTGTCCTATGTCCTGCTAGCAGCATTTAACGGGGTTCAAGCGGTTTTAGGCCTTTAAGCACATGTGTAAAAAGGTGTTTTTTAGCAAGTACGTAACCACCTAGATCATAGATGGAAAAGACCATTTACAGCCAATACAGGCAATTTACTAAGGAAAAATATGTTTTTAAAAGCTTTTTTAACAGTTATAGCGCCACCTATTGTCCAATCTCCATGAAAGTTTGCACACTTCTTTAGAATTATATGTTCCATGTGCTCACCAACGTTCGTGAAGTTTTGCCTTTTCCTTTAGGGTTTATAGGCTTTTGAGTATATTTTGCCACGCCCATTTTCTAGATGACCCTGTTATAGCTGTCCAAAGGGTGAAGAACAACATTATTTTGGTAACTATTGACCTAGAGAGTGCAGAGAATTGTACTGCATTAGTTTGATTGAGTTTGAGCTAAAAAGATAGGACTAGTTCGCAAGAGTGTGTTTTTTACATAATGGTGAATATTTAATGAACGATTTGATTGACAGCAGTGCTTATTGAGGCAAAGTTGTTCAGAATGAGGAGATCTAACATATGATATGCATATTGTGTCTATGTGTGAAAGTCAGTGTGATTACTGAGGCGTAAAACTCGTTAGCGCCACTCAGTGTCCGATTTCATTCACATTACTCACAGACGTCTGGGAACAGGAGTCAAACAAGCCCACCGAGTTTTGGGCCGATCGGCCTCCGTTAACCTTGTCTAATAGGTACTCAAACTTCATTGGCCGATGGCGGCCATGTTTTTTGAGATATGCCAATGTCCTCATAGACAGTCATGGCACATTGAACAAAGACACTGCATGCCGATTTTCAACTCAATCAGACCAACGGTTGTGTAGTTACAGCCAATTTAATGTTTTTTTTGGTATTATAGCGCCACCATGTGGCAAAACCACGCCAACTTTTCTGGACGACCAAAGATTGACCTCTTACATAAACATGCCAAGTTTGGTGAAGATATCTAATTTCCTTCAAGTGTTATAGTCATATATGTAAAATTGGCCAATATTGACGCATACCGTAGCTAGCTCGAAAGTCGAAAGTTCAAACTTTTTTTGATAATTTTTGGTAATGAGACTCCATAGAATAATTTGGCACTGGTTTGGTCCCCATCGGACAAAAACCTAGGACTAGTTTGCAAAAGCAGGTTTTATGAAAAATCCAAGATGGCGGAAATGTTTATTGAAGATATATGTTTAGTTTGGTTTGCGTCAAGGATTCCAGCGATATAAAGCACTTGAGTCTATGACAAACGGTCTAATAGTTGTGAGCAGTTACACGTTTTTGATCGCTGTAGCGCCCCCTATTGACCGATTTGTCCGAGTCCGTGTTTCTGAGTAGCGAGCAATACTTCTACCATCTGACCAAGTTTCAAATCTCTAGGCCTTACGGTTTGCTCTGCCTGATTAGTTTTATGGTGGAATAATAATAAGAATAATAATAATAATAAAAATCCCAGCAATAGGTTTCTAGCACTTCGGGCTTGAATTCCTAATTACATTCTGCATTTAGAAAATAAGGCATGTTGTTGGGACCATTATTTATTTATTTGTTTTACATTGTGACATCATTTTCAGGACAGTGACGCATATGTTACCCCCAATTCTCATTTAAAGTGTTAAATATTTATTCATAATAGTCGTACTCCTTTGGTATTTACTGCCTCTCATTTTCGCTGATTTAAATTTAAAATAAAACCACTGTACAACAGCGTTTGACTCTTAATACAGTAAAAAATAATTATGTGACGTGTTACGGTAATGACGATTGGGTTTAACATCAACTACTATTTATGCCATTTATTCATTACGACTTCTGTCATTTTTGGTGGCATATTTGCCCTGAATTCCTGATTGGTGATTTCAATAAATAAATATATATGTCCGATTTCTCGTGTGTGTTTTTAATAAAGAAAACTGGCGAAGAAGCGCAAGGAGACGTTGAGCAGTACGCGGCAGGAGATGACGGTGATGGTGAACTCGATGGACAAGAGTTACGCTGAGCAGGGCACCAGCTGTGATGAAGCCATCTCATTCATGGACACTCACAACCTCAACGGCAGACGTAAGTCCTGCATTCACTTAGTTGCATACACTGTATTATTAGTAGTGTTTGTTCAGGCAAGTGTCACCGTTACTGCTCATACTTCCCGTCGTAGCACAAACGGTTTGTATGAAAGTCCCTCAACGTCTGATGGAGTCTCAGGTTTTTATTCAATCTTTGGTGGGACTTGTGTCTCTATGCTTCAGGTTTGTTCCTGGACGTCCCACCAGACTGTGTTTAACAGGTCTAAACCCCCCTCAGTCCTCTGGGTCAGCAGGTCACGGGAATCCCACCCATGTGCTTAGCTGAGCCAATCAGAGCTCTCCTCTGTGTCCGTCACTTGACATGTTAAAGACCAGATACTCTCTTAGCTATTTAAACTTAAACTAAATACTATTGGCTATTTAAACATGAACTAAAGTGTAAACTAAATGCTATTGGCTATTTAAATGTAAACTAAAGCATAAACTAAATACTATTGGCTATTTAAACGTAAACTAAAGCGTAAACTAAATACTATCGGCTATTTAAATGTAAAAGTAAGTGTAAACTAAATAGTATCGGCTATTTAAATGTAAAAGTAAGTGTAAACTAAATACTATCGGCTATTTAAATGTAAAAGTAAGTGTAAACTAAATACTATCGGCTATTTAAACGTAAACTAAAGCATAAACTAAATGCTATTGGCTATTTAAATTTAAACAGAAGCGTAAACTAAATGTTATCAGCTATTTAAACGTAAACTAAAGTGTAAATTAAATGTTATCAGCTATTTAAACGTAAACTAAATGCTATCGGCTATTTAAATGTAAACTAAAGTGTAAATTAAATGTTATTGGCTATTTAAACTTTAAATCATAAACTAAATGTTATTGGCTATTTAAATTTAAACTAAAGTGTAAACTAAATGCTATTGGCTATTTAAACGTAAACTAAAGCGTAAACTAAATGTTATTGGCTATTTAAACGTAAACTAAAGAGTAAACTAAATGTTATTGGCTATTTAAACGTAAACAAAGTGTAAACTAAATGTTATTGGCTATTTAAATGTAAACTAAAGAGTAAACTAAATACTATCGGCTATTTAAACGTAAACTAAAGCGTAAACTAAATGTTATTGGCTATTTAAACGTAAACTAAAGTGTAAACTAAATACTATTGGCTATTTAAACGTAAACTAAAGAGTAAACTAAATGTTATTGGCTATTTAAACGTAAACTAAAGCGTAAACTAAATGTTATCGGCTATTTAAATGTAAACTAAAGTTTAAACTAAATACTATTGGCTATTTAAACGTAAACTAAAGTGTAAACTAAATGCTATTGGCTATTTAAATGTAAACTAAAGCGTAAACTAAATGTTATTGGCTATTTAAACGTAAACTAAATGTTATCAGCTATTTAAACGTAAACTAAATGTTATTGGCTATTTAAACGTAAACTAAATGTTATCGGCTATTTAAACGTAAACTAAAGTGTAAACTAAATGCTATTGGCTATTTAAACGTAAACTAAAGCGTAAACTAAATGTTATTGGCTATTTAAACGTAAACTAAAGCGTAAACTAAATGTTATCGGCTATTTAAATGTAAACTAAAGTTTAAACTAAATACTATCGGCTATTTAAACGTAAACTAAAGTGTAAACTAAATGTTATTGGCTATTTAAACGTAAACTAAAGTTTAAACTAAATACTATTAGCTATTTAAATGTAAACTAAAGTGTAAACTAAATGCTATTGGCTATTTAAACGTAAACTAAAGTTTAAACTAAATACTATTTGCTATTTAAATGTAAACTAAAGCGTAAACTAAATGTTATCGGCTATTTAAACGTAAACTAAAGTTTAAATGCTATTGGCTATTTAAATGTAAACTAAAGCGTATACCAGAAAATAAGACAAAAATAATTTTTTGCAATGTAGTTTGGTTCATAAACTCAACGCCAGCTTTAGTGAATAAAATATTGTAATTGTGTCAAAATTATGATTGATTGACAGAAGATTTAGTGACAAAAGTGTGTTTAATCTTAGACCAGAGTTAGTTTGCCGTTCTGTTCTCAGTGCATCTGCAATATCAAGTAAAACTCTCTCTGTGATCTCACAACGGTGGTTAATATTGCACGAACGTCACTCAGTTTCCACTCGCCGTGACTGATGTGTCACTCCGTGAAGTGGTCTGCAAACATGTATAAATAAATAAAAATGGGCTCTTAGCGGCTGAGACGCCCGCTCACTTCATCCGTGACCTTATCTGCTGTCTGTCTCTGAAGCTGTGATTGACAGACAGGACACTGCAGACGTGCGCTCACGTCAGCTGTCAACGATTCGTCCGCCTACCTGTGCGAACGCACCATCGGTGAAATGTGCACAGGCGCTTGCACAAACGCTGATAAAATGAGTGTGTTAACTGCTTTATGACACGTTGTTCCGTATGAACGCCCACTTTTTACCATCCAATCAAGTTTGTTTTTGTTTTTTTGGGGGGTAAATTTCCTTCTTCGTTTGTAAATATTGCCGAGTGTTGTATGTATAGAGAATAGTGTCATATTACAGAAGTGCAATGTGTTGCAAATGTTGTTTTATGCAAAACAACCTGAAATGTTTGATTATTTGACAGATGCTCATGCTAAGAAGGGCACCTGACCATGTTTGATATAAAGGAAAATGTTTTACGACTCTCTTTATTTTATTTGGCTTATCTCATCTTGCCTGCTGTTTATTCCCTCTTTTTTGTACTAAAAGCGGTCTCCTCGCCGTCCTCGTTTACCATGAAGACTAACACACTGAGCACCTCCGTGCCAAACTCCTACTACCCAGGTAAATCTCTGCGTTCACCTCCGCATGTCATTTACAGGCATTTCCTGTTTGAATCGTGTGACTTCCTGCTTTGCTTTAGTCTCTGTGACCCTGTGCTGTAACACGCCAGTTTCGTCACATCCCATCTGTTGCTTTGCACAACTGATGTTTAAAGACCCCATGAAATTTGAGATCGAATTTCTGTCTGTATGAACAAACAACCGAAGTCAAAACCGTATTCTAACGGCTGTAAACTTAGTGGCACTGACTAAAAGATCACGACATCCAATTGCACCGCGTTATTAAATAAACAAGTCCAATCGAGGCGCTCATCCATCAGGTCGTAATTAACTGACAGTGGCTGTGAATACATTTTAACCACGTAGCTTTTGTTGTGTGGCTAAACTAAACTAAAGTCTATCGGCTATTTAAATGTAAACTAAAGTTTAAACTAAATACTATTGGCTATTTAAATGTAAACTAAATTTTAAACTAAATGCTACAGGCTATTTAAACGTAAACTAAAGCGTAAACTAAATGCTTTTGGCTATTTAAACGTAAGCTAAAGCGTAAACTAAATACTGTTGGCTATTTAAACATAAACTAAAGCATAAACTAAATACTATTGGCTATTTAAACGTAAATTTAAGCGTAAACTAAATACTGTTAGCTATTTAAACGTAAACTAAAGCGTAAACTAAATGCTTTTGGCTATTTAAACGTAAACTTAAGCATAAACTAAATATACTATAGGCTATTTAAACGTAAACTTAAGCGTAAACTAAATACTGTTGGCTATTTAAATGTAAACTTAAGCATAAACTAAATGCTTTTGGCTATTTAAACGTAAACGTAAGCGTAAACTAAATGCTATTGGCTATTTAAACGTAAACTAAAGCATAAACTAAATGCTTTTGGCTATTTAAACGTAAGCGTAAACTAAATGCTATTGGCTATTTAAACATGAACTAAAGTGTAAACTAAATGCTATCGGCTATTTAAACATGAACTAAAGTGTAAACTAAATGCTATTGGCTATTTATATATAAACTAAATGCTATCGGCCATTTAAATGTAAACTAAAGCATAAACTAAATACTATAGGCTATTTAAACGTAAACTTAAGCATAAACTAAATGCTATTGGCTATTTAAACATGAAATAAAGCGTGAACTAAATACTATAGGCTATTTAAATGTAAACTTAAGCATAAACTAAATACTATTGGCTATTTATATATAAACTAAATGCTATCGACTATTTAAACGTAAACTAAAGCATAAACTAAATACTATTGGCTATTTAAATGTAAACTAAAGCGTAAACTAAATGCTATTGGCTATTTAAACGTAAACTAAAGTGTAAACTAAATACTGTTGGCTATTTAAATGTAAACTAAAACGTAAACTAAATGCTATCGGCTATTTAAACGTAAACTAAAGCGTAAACTAAATACTATTGCTATTTAAATGTAAACTAAATGTTATCGGCTATTTAAATGTAAACTAAAGTGTAAACTAAATACTATTGGCTATTTAAACGTAAACTAAATGTTATCGGCTATTTAAATGTAAACTAAAGTGTCAACTAAATACTATTGGCTATTTAAACGTAAACTAAAGCGTACACTAAATACTATTGGCTATTTAAATGTAAACTAAAGCGTAAATTAAATACTATTGGCTATTTAAATGTAAACTAAAGCGTAAACTAAATGTTATTGGCTATTTAAATGTAAACTAAAGCGTAAACTAAATGCTATTAGCTATTTAAATGTAAACTAAAGCATAAACTAAATACTATTGGCTATTTAAATGTAAACTAAAGCGTAAACTAAATACTATTGGCTATTTAAACGTAAACTAAAGCGTAAATTAAATACTATTGGCTATTTAAATGTAAACTAAAGCGTAAATTAAATACTATTGGCTATTTAAATGTAAACTAAAGCGTAAACTAAATGTTATTGGCTATTTAAATGTAAACTAAAGCGTAAACTAAATGCTATTAGCTATTTAAATGTAAACTAAAGCATAAACTAAATACTATTGGCTATTTAAATGTAAACTAAAGCGTAAACTAAATACTATTGGCTATTTAAATGTAAACTAAAGCGTAAATTAAATACTATTGGCTATTTAAATGTAAACTAAAGCGTAAACTAAATGTTATTGGCTATTTAAATGTAAACTAAAGTGTAAACTAAATACTATTGGCTATTTAAACATAAACTAAAGCGTAAACTAAATACTATTGGCTATTTAAATGTAAACTAAAGCGTAAATTAAATACTTTTGGCTATTTAAATGTAAACTAAAGTGTAAACTAAATGCTATTAGCTATTTAAATGTAAACTAAAGCATAAACTAAATACTATTGGCTATTTAAACGTAAACTAAAGCGTAAACTAAATGCTATTGGCTATTTAAACGTAAACTAAAGCGTAAACAAAATACTATTAGCTATTTAAACGTAAACTAAAGCATAAACTAAATACTATCAGCTATTTAAATGTAAACTAAATGTTATCAGCTATTTAAACGTAAACTAAATACTATTGGCTATTTAAATGTAAACTAAAGCGTAAACTAAATACTATCGGCTATTTAAATGTAAACTAAAGCATAAACTAAATACTATCGGCTATTTAAATGTAAACTAAATGTTATCAGCTATTTAAACGTAAACTAAATACTATTGGCTATTTAAATGTAAACTAAAGCGTAAACTAAATGTTATTGGCTATTTAAATGTAAACTAAAGTGTAAACTAAATACTATTGGCTATTTAAACAAACTAAAGCGTAAACTAAATACTATTGGCTATTTAAATGTAAACTAAAGCGTAAATTAAATACTTTTGGCTATTTAAATGTAAACTAAAGTGTAAACTAAATGCTATTAGCTATTTAAATGTAAACTAAAGCATAAACTAAATACTATTGGCTATTTAAACGTAAACTAAAGCGTAAACTAAATGCTATTGGCTATTTAAACGTAAACTAAAGCGTAAACAAAATACTATTAGCTATTTAAACGTAAACTAAAGCATAAACTAAATACTATCAGCTATTTAAATGTAAACTAAATGTTATCAGCTATTTAAACGTAAACTAAATACTATTGGCTATTTAAATGTAAACTAAAGCGTAAACTAAATACTATCGGCTATTTAAATGTAAACTAAAGCATAAACTAAATACTATCGGCTATTTAAATGTAAACTAAATGTTATCAGCTATTTAAACGTAAACTAAATACTATTGGCTATTTAAATGTAAACTAAAGCGTAAACTTAATACTATTGGCTATTTAAACGTAAAGTAAATGCTATTATCTATTTAAATGTAAACTAAAGCATAAACTAAATACTATTCGCTATTTAAATGTAAACTAAAGCGTAAACTAAATACTATTAGCTATTTATACGTAAACTAAAGCATAAACTAAATACTATCGGCTATTTAAATGTAAACTAAATGCTATTGGCTATTTAAACGTAAACTAAAGCGTAAACTAAATACTATTGGCTATTAAACGTCAACTGAAGGCTATTGGTTTTTTGAAGGTAAACTAAAGGTTACTGAATAACTTATTGTTAACAGGAAGTCAACACAGAAAGACAAACGTCCTTGTCAGATAATTTCATGGGGCCTTTTAGAACCGCTTTTATCTTTCAACAAAACATGTCAATTTGACTTAAATGTGTGTTGACTAATGCCAAACTGCTGCTAAATGATGTCTCTTGAATCCCAATTGCTTGAAAACATATTTTTCTATATTCTCTCTTCTTTGTAAACCTCCATCTGATGGGCAGACCCTTTTGTGCCAACTGCTATCTTAGGTGAGAAACCCTCTTTCTGTTTGCACATGAGGATGGACTGTTGAGTCTGTTTGTGTTCTGAGAATCAGACAGGAAATAGATATGACGCTTCCTCACATCCATACCTGCCTGCTTTACTCTCTGTGAGACGAGGGTTTGACCCCCCCGAGCGAAGCTTCACCTCATCCCATCCGCATTCCGTGTCGTGCGTGTGACGTCACGTATGTGTCTGACCTCTCATGTGCATGGACAGATAATGTGGACCGGATGAGGGGGGCGGGACAGTGTGGCACAAACAAATAAACAAATAAAACGAAGCAGCCCATAGTCATTTCATTTGCGCCAACAGTTTAATGTGACTATTAAATGTTTTCAGACACGTCTCTCTGCTAGTATTTAAACTCATGCTAGTATTTAAACCACACGTTGTTTTTGCAGTTTGTCATTTTTAAGTTAAATTACGTACAATAAATTATTTCATTGTTATAATAAACTAGATAATATTCGATATAGCCCAATTCTTAATGATAAGCTCAATTTTGGGGTTCCGAAAGTATTTTGCCCATTTTAAATAGAGTTCTGAAACCACGAACCAAAAAAGCTAGCTTTGAGATGAATCGTAGCATTGCAACATTTCGATACGAACAGCGGACGGCGCTACCGTTTTCATTGTTTTTGACATGAAAAATTGTAACGTTGAATTTAAAGTGTTAATTATGGTAATTCCGATAAGCAGAAGTGGTTTATGTTAACTCGTGGTTAATTTAGTATTTCAACATAAATTTGTCAATTAAATTTTATTTTAAAAGCCGTCGACATTTTCCGTTGTTTTTCGTTTAGTTTTCGTTTTTCCGTTGATGATGTCGCAACAGTCAAGTGAGCGAAATCTGAGCTTTCGGAAAATTCCTAAAAAAAAGTTTCCATCTTGGAGGGACAAGTTCGACTAAAAATGTTAACGTTTCAGTCGATAGAGCTAATTATTGTAATTCTGAAACTGACATGAACGCAGCATTAGTTTATGCTAGCTGACATTAGCTAGAATTTCACCAAAACTCTGCTTGCTGTGTTTCCTATTGCCATGGTAACATCGACTTCACAGATTGGTGGTTATTTAAGTACTTCAACAGAAATTCGTCAACTAAGCAAGTTTTGTTTTTTAAATGCATATATGAAACTTAACCGCTTCAGAACTCATTGTAGGTTTATTTGCTATTGCTAAACATGTAAAATAAATAAATAAATAAAGGACTTTTTTTTTTGTTGATGCTGCTGCCATTTTTGTTGTTTTTAGATGGCGTCACAAATGAGAGTAATTTGAGTTTTTGGAAAATTCCAAATTTCCAACTTGGAAATATGAATTCGTCAAATATGTGAATCTTTCAGTAGGAAGAGGTAACTATGGTAATTTCAAACTGATTTGAACGCAATATTAGTTTACGTTAGCTAACGCGTTCACTAGCCTTCACTAAAATGCTAAATGTCGCCACAACCCTGCCTGCCGCGTTTCCCATTTCCATTGTAACAGTGACTTCTCAGATTGGTGGTTATTTTAGTTCCTAAACAGGAATTCGTCAATTAATAAAAACAATTTATTCATATATCAAACTGTTTATTCGTTATCGCTAAAAATGCACAGAAAAATATTTATCTGTGATGGTGCCGTAATTTTCATTGCTTTATATGACGAAATAAAGCTCAAGAAAGAAAATTCGGTACTTTCGGATCATTTTCCAACTTGGAATTACGAGTCAGACAAAAAATGTTGCGTTTCAGTTGGAAGTGGTTATTATGGTTATTCTGATGTGATCTGAAAACAAAATTGGTTTAGGTTACCTACCGTTAGCTAGCCTTCACTAAAATGCTAAATCTCGCCACAACCCTGCCTGCCGCGTTTCCCATTTCCATTGTAACAGCGACTTCTGGTGGTTAGTTTATTTGTATTTTTTTAATCCATATACCAAACTAAACAGCATCAGAACTCATAGTAGGTGCATTTGCTATCACTAATAATTTATCTTAATTTAATTTAATTATTTATCTGTTGACGCCGCTGCCATTTTTGTTTTTAGATGACGTCATAACGGTCAAGTGAGAGAACTTCTACGTTCCCAACGTGAAATTACGAGATTGCTGCGTTAGCTAGCATTCGCTAGGAATGCTAAATCCCGCGACAACCGTGCCTGCCGCATTTCCCATTTCCATGGCAAGAGCGAGTGTGGGTAGCGCGGTACTTCACCAGGAATTCGTCAATTATACCCGATTTTGAATGGCACTTTAACTTTCGGAACCCGCCTGCTGCGCTGTATCACAGGTTATTCCAACTGTTTTCGATTGTCGATTTGGCCTCGTATCATTCTTACACTTTTTTTTTGCACATCAGATGGTTAATGAGTCGTTAAGTTAGCGTGTTTAGCTTCTCTGCTTCAACTATCTTGTTGCTTAAATCCTGTTTCCTCTCTCTTCCCCTTTTTCTTTCTTCACATTTAACCTGTTATATCATAAAAAGTGCCCATTAATGGTAAGTTGTGTTTTTTGGGGGGGTGACTGTCAGTGGGGTCTACTCCCCCCCCCCCCCCCACCCCCCTCAAACCGTGTCGCCTCTCTCGCATGGCCTTGTGTCGCATCTCGCCCTCCCCGTCCACCTGTGCCGCCATTAGCTAGCATGGCCCGTGACGCCTTCTTCATACATATGTGACACCCTCCACCCACCTGCATCCCCAGCTGTGCTTTCTTTTGGTTTGGCTTCACAACTCCCAACCCTGTTGTGACGGTGCCACACCTGGACATTTCCATGTTAGCCACCACCGTTACCCTGCATCCGCCACGGACGCCACCATTCCACCATTCGTGCGATCTCATTTTGACATCAGAGAGCAAGTCTTAGTCTAGAGCTTAGTGGTCAGGTGGTTTATGTGTTTATTTCTGTGCTATCATCTCTTCATGTAGTTGACATGTAACTACTGGAAACCTTTTGTTCATCCATTCCTTTACAGTTTATGCAACTTCCTTGTCATTTGTTTTGACCTCATGTATGACCCTGCCGCTTCGCTTCCGTCCCGTTAGATGAGAATCACACCATGAACAGCGAAACCAGCAGTCTGGTCCAGTCGCACACTCATTCCTATAAGAAACGTGACGCTGTGGACGTCCCGTACCAGACCGGACAGCTTCATCCGGCGATCCGTGTAGCGGATCTTCTGCAACACATCACGCAGATGAAATGTGCCGAGGGTTACGGCTTCAAAGAGGAATACGAGGTGAGTCACGACTGCAAATATTCAACTTACAAGCCTGTGATGACAACTAAACATATTAAAGCGATATCACACGAACATGTTAAATTCTGTCATTATTTACACACTCTCATGTCAGTGCAACCGGTTTGCTTGTTTTGCTATTTTTTAATGTATTTTTTTTTAGTATCGAACAATTGAATTTTTTATTTTTTTTTCCCCTATGGAACAAATTATTTATTTATTTATTTTTTGATTGTATATATTTTTTTTTTTTTTTTTTTTCCCTATGGAACAAATTATTATTATTTTTTTTATTATTTTATTTTATTTTTTTTTTATTTTATTTTTTTCCCCTATGGAACAAATTTTTTGTATTTTTTTGTATTTTTTTTATTATAATTTTTTTCCTATGGAATAAATTTTATCAAATTTTTTTTTTTTTTGTTTGGTTTTTTTTTTGTAATTTTTTTTTTATTATTATTTATTTTTTTTTTTTTTGTAATTTCAATTTAGCTTAGTTTTCTTTATTTATTTAAGTCATTTATTGCTGCCGAAGCTACATTGTTTACTGATACTGATAGCGTTTTCTTGTCCAATGTTTCAAATTTTACATCATAATTTACTCTATGTAAAACCAAAATAATTTGAACTTTAATAGTTAGTGTAATAGTGTAAGGACGGGCAAGGAGGAGGCGGGAAACGGCTGAATAGTCAACATAAACATTTAACAATAAAACACAACATAAAACTTAAACGAACAGACACACATGCAACGTGGCTGCGGGCGTCTCTCTCTCAAACCGGCGTCTCTGGCCGTCCCTTATCTCGCTCTCCCGCTGATTAGCGCCAGCCGTGCTCCGTCACGACCCGGCCACGCCCTCAGTTAGTTTTGCAGTCATGAGAATGTATCTTAGTTTCGTTTCAGTTTGTCCAACCATGTTAGTTTTCACTCCTATTCCGGTTAACGACTGGAAATATACCAACAGATAAAATAGTCCGTAAGGTTTTCTGATGGTGTCATGACAACATGTGGATGAGTAAATGATGACAGAATTCTCCTTTTTGGATTTTCAAGAGTTCATTTTAATTTCTTTAATCACTTTAATGATGTTTGTTATCGTTGAGCTCTTGTTGATTTACATGTTACCGCACTTTTGTGCCTCACTGCATGATGTTTTGCGTTTTATTCTCTGAATGAACGCTTCATGAGCTTTTAACATTCAAGACGTTGTTCCTCAACGTCATCACCAAACCGTTGACCGCGCACACGCTCTCTTTAGCTGTAGAAACCATGAAATCAAAATCACCTTCAACTTGTGCTTAATCATCCGGTTGTGTAAATGATCCCCTCCCACACACACACACACACACATGCTAACGGCTAATGCAACTGCGAGATGTCAGCAGCTAACGTGCCGTCCGCTACACAAACACCGTCACCCTCTGTGTGTGTGTGTCTTTCCTCCCTATATGCA
Source organism: Moxostoma hubbsi (assembly GCA_032164185.1). Taxonomy (NCBI): domain Eukaryota; kingdom Metazoa; phylum Chordata; class Actinopteri; order Cypriniformes; family Catostomidae; genus Moxostoma; species Moxostoma hubbsi. The sequence goes on along the minus strand of JAVLUX010000037.1, from coordinate 28,114,714 downwards.
TCTAAACACACGGCTTCATCACTCACATCTCAATGAAATAAATATTTCAGCTCAAAGACTTTGTTCAGACCGTCTGCTGTTTGCAGTTCGGGGCGGCCCTGAGGGCTCGATTCATTATGGATAAAGATTGCTTTTAGAATTCAGGTAGCTGTTCGGAGCACTCACAAACCCCTCCTTTCCCTCCATGTGAAAGTTGCTTGTGTTTACTCTGTGTTTCTCCTCCATGTTGAATGCCTATATCAGTGAAAACAGCACCTATGCTAGTCATATGTCTCTGCTAACATGTCTGAGGTCTTTGAGCTTGTAGAGAAAACACTAAAATATTCCCTTATCTTTCCCTCCGATCCATGCTTCTTGTTAATCCAAACCTTAACTTTGGAAAAGATTAATGAGGTAAGCTGACATTTTTGGATATATGTAAACATAAGATGTGTTAGTTGCTAATATGACTTTGTTAGCTCCCGCCAGGTGATTTGTTTTGTCCTGTAGTTTGTCTTGAAGCTCCTTCAATTGACCATTCACTTAGCCCCGCCTTTAAAATGTCACTGACCATTCCTACCTTAGCAACTGTTGCCGTTCGCCGTGCTATCTGGCGGGCTTTTGCTCGTTTCTAAAGTAAGTTTATGGAAGGCTTGTGTTAGCTGGACTGTCACAGACATTATCCACAATAAATGTATCTTTACTAAATGAATCTTGAGAAGTGCGTGTTCTGGATTAAACCACATTAACATGTATCTGTGAGGATCAATACATTTGCTGCTTAGAATTGTTTTTTAAATCAACATTCATTTACATTGATTCAGGTCATAGCAGAGATGATAGTAAATAAAGAATAAGCATATGTTGTATTCAACATCAACATCTGCAACTTTTGTTACATCTGTAACTTTTGTTACATCTGTAACTTTTGTAACTTTTGTTACATTTGTAACATTTGTTACATTTGTAATGTTTGTATACACTCTCACTAGTTGATTTAAAGTGTCTTCTAACAATGTCCAACAGTGTGTGTTCATGCATCACTGGAGATACACTCACACACACACACACGCACTCACACACACACACGCACTCACACACACACACACACACACACTCACACTCACACACACAAACACACAAACACACACACACTCACACACGCACTCACTCTCACACACACGCACACACACACACACACGCACTCACTCTCACACACACGCACACACACACACGCACTCACTCTCACACACACGCACACACACACACACACTCACACACGCACTCACTCTCTCACACACACACACACACACTCACACACACACTCACACACACACGCACTCACTCTCACACACACACACACACACACACTCACACGCACTCACTCTCACACACACACACACACACTCACACACGCACTCACTCTCACACACACGCACACACACACACACACTCACACACGCACTCACACACACACACACACGCACTCACACACACTCACACACACACACACAAACACACACACACAAACACACACACACTCACACACACTCACTCACACTCACTCACACAAACACACACAAACACACACACACTCACACACACGCACTCACTCTCACACACACGCACACACACACATACACACACACACACACACACACACACACACACACTTGTATATGCATCATGTATTCAGTTGTCCTGCAGGTCTCTATAATACAGGAAACAGAGAATTGGGGAAAAGTTTGTATTTTCTCCACAGGATAAACATGAGATAAATGGCGCCATCTGGTGGAAAATAAAAAATGTACATTTTGATGCCAGGTCTCCAGAAGGAAAATATAATATCATAGAATTCATGATTTTATGCTTTAACGGCACTGGGATCAAATATTACAGATTTAATGGTAATGAAAGTCCGAGTTGAAGAAACGTTTGTGCTTCACAGCCACATTTCATCCTGCTGTGTGTGACGGCTGTCGTCCGCTGTAATCCATCCACACCTCCGTGTGTCCTCTGTTGCATTCTCAGCACGCTGTGATGCATTACAATAATGTGAAGCATCTTAACATACATTATTAACGTATGTCTCTGTGTGTGTTTTATCCATGCTTGTTTTGACATCTTTCACAAAGTGTGAATGCGTTCGGTGTCCGTTTCATTTCAGAAGATGTTTGTTGCATACTTGCCAAAACATGCAGGGATTTGGGATTCAGAAAGTTTGATGTCGCACGTTAATATCCAGTTTTATTTATTGTCTTTCCACCAGATTGTAGCATGAGTTTAGCTCAGCCAAAGAAAAGTTGTCATAGTTTCGTCTCATCATTCCTGTCATGCATCTGATTGGCTGAAGTTTTGAGGATCATCCAAGCACAGCGAGCGGCCTAGAGGGACAGAAAGCGCCTGGAGCGTCCTGCAAGACGTTTTACCATCTCAGTCCGTCTCAGAACCTCGTTTATTCCACACCACAGTTTTATATCTCAAAAGGTTATTTTCCCATCAAGAAAAGTTTGAGTCATTTTGCTCTCCGGTTTCTGCTCAGCAGCTTTTAAAGAAATAGTATGAAATCCTGTGATCTTTTACTCACCCTCATGTTGTTACAAACCTTCTTCCTTCAATGGAACACAAAAATGGACAGTTCTACAGGCTGCTTTTTCCTTGTAATGAAAGTAAACGAGCACTTTGGAAGATTTTCAGTGAATAACGACTAAAACGTGGGTCTCTTCTTCTCAGAAAGCTCTCGTATGAACTCAAAAGACTTGCACGGAACTCGTTTAGCACACATTTATGGTGCTTTTTTGTCATTTTGGAGCTTGGCGACCCCAGTCCCCATTCACGTTCATTATATGGAAAAGACTTCATGAGTAAATCATGTCAGAATTGTCTGTTTAGCTTGAACGATTGCTTTTAAAGGTTTTTCCAGTCAGATGCAGTCGCAGGACTGATATATACTGTGTCCTCACGAAACCCGTGTCAGTGTTTGTTTGACAGAATTTGCACTTTATAACGCGTCTCAACTTCTCAAATATTCTCTGAAGCATTTGCGTGCATGTGAACATCTCCTTGAGTGTGTGTGTGTGTGTGTGTGTGTGTGTTTCTGCTGACATGGGGAAACGTTACAGTCTGACACCCATCTCAACGTGTTTGACTCAGTTGTCATTATTTTCCCGCGCCACGGCGTCCACGTCGGACTTCTGCATCTTATTAACCAGTTGCCAGGCGTTTGAAAGGTGCCTGTCACTCCGTTCTCCCTCTGCGTGAGGCTCGTCTCGCTGTCTCTTACGTGACATGAAAGGACAGCTGTCTCGACAGACACCAGACACAGATGAATAACAAATCGCTGCTGTTTCCGCGTCTCTCAGATGAGTTACAGAGAGAATCATTGACGTTCCAGAAATGTCAACAATCATTACATCATCTTTAATGTCCCTTTGCATGTTTTGGAAGCGATTTGCATTCAGAGCATCTGCCACAGTGACATTGTTCGAGACGGCTGGCGATATCTTCATGGATGCTCAGCGTGTATTGGGTAACGGTCATGTGATTAGCTGCGTATCTTTAGTTAAGTAATAGAGTAGCATTTTTAATGCTAACTTATGCATCTTTAAAGACAGACCTATCATGAGCTCTGAGGTTGTTCAATGATGGCAAATTAAGACATCAGTCCTCGTTATTTCAACATCAACACAATGTTGTCACGCCCAATTCCCGCTACTAGTAGGTCCTCATGGTGGCACGGTTACTCACTCAATCCGGGTGGCGGAGGACGAGTCTCACTTTCCTCCGCGTCTGAGACCGCCAATCCGCACATCTTATCACGTGACTCGTTGTGCATGACACCGCGGAGACTCACAGCATGTGGAGACTCATGCTACTCTCCACGATCCACACACAACTCACCACACGCCCCATTGAGAGAACCACTAATCACCACCACGAGGAGGTTACCCCATGTGACTCTACCCTCCCTAGCAACCGGGACAATTTGGTTACCCCATGTGACTCTACCCTCCCTAGCAACCGGGACAATTTGGTTACCCCATGTGACTCTACCCTCCCTAGCAACCGGGACAATTTGGTTACCCCATGTGACTCTACCCTCCCTAGCAACCGGGACAATTTGGTTACCCCATGTGACTCTACCCTCCCTAGCAACCGGGACAATTTAGTTACCCCATGTGACTCTACCCTCCCTAGCAACCGGGACAATTTGGTTACCACATGTGACTCTACCCTCCCTAGCAACTGGGACAATTTGGTTACCACATGTGACTCTACCCTCCCTAGCAACCGGCCCAATTTGGTTACCCCATGTGACTCAACCCTCCCTAGCAACCGGGACAATTTGGTTACCACATGTGACTCTACCCTCCCTAGCAACTGGGACAATTTGGTTACCACATGTGACTCTACCCTCCCTAGCAACTGGGACAATTTGGTTACCACATGTGACTCTACCCTCCCTAGCAACTGGGACAATTTGGTTACCACATGTGACTCTACCCTCCCTAGCAACTGGGACAATTTGGTTACCACATGTGACTCTACCCTCCCTAGCAACCGGCCCAATTTGGTTACCCCATGTGACTCAACGCTCCCTAGCAACCGGGACAATTTGGTTGCCTATGTGACTCTACCCTCCCTTGCAACCGGGACAATTTGGTTACCCCATGTGACTCCACCCTCCCTAGCAACCGGGACAATTTGGTTACCCCATGTGACTCCACCCTCCCTAGCAACCGGGACAATTTGGTTGCCCCATGTAACTCTACCCTCCCTAGCAACTGGGCCAATATGGTTACCCCATGTGACCCTACCCTCCCTTGCAACCGGGACAATTTGGTTACCCCATGTGACTCTACCCTCCCTAGCAACCGGGACAATTTGGTTACCCCATGTGACTCCACCCTCCCTAGCAACCGGGACAATTTGGTTACCCCATGTGACTCCACCCTCCCTAGCAACCGGGACAATTTGGTTACCTCATGTGACTCTACCCTCCCTTGCAACCGGGACAATTTGGTTACCCCATGTGAGTCTACCCTCCCTAGCAACCGGGCCAATTTGGTTACCCCATGTGAGTCTACCCTCCCTAGCAACCGGGCCAATTTGTTTACCCCATGTGACCCTACCCTCCCTAGCAACCGGGCCAATTTGGTTACCCCATGTGACTCTACCCTCCCTAGCAACCGGGACAATTTGGTTACCCCATGTGACCCTACCCTCCCTAGCAACCGGGACAATTTGGTTGCTAAGGAGACCTGACTGGAGTCACTCACCACACACTCCATTGAGAGCGAGAACCACTAATCAGCACCACTAGGAGGTTACCCCATGTGACTCTAGCCTCCCTAGCAACCAGGCCAATTTGGTTGCTAAGGAGACCTGACTGGAGTCACTCACCACACACTCCATTGAGAGCGAGAACCACTAATCAGCACCACTAGGAGGTTACCCCATGTGACTCTAGCCTCCCTAGCAACCGGGCCAATTTGGTTGCTAAGGAGACCTGACTGGAGTCACTCAGCACGCCGTGGATTCGAACTAGCGCCTAGTCAGCGTCAATACTTGCTGAGATACCCAGACCCCCATTTCAACATCAGTTTTAAAAATTGTGTTTAGTAGCAGAATTCCCGGTGAAGAACTACACTACCCATGATGCCGAGGGGTAAAATTCACCAATCAGAGAATTACTGCAAAAAAAGTGCGCCAAAAGTGCTCTGCAGCGACCGCCCACTCGCCTGATGCACTGTGAACGACACATTCTGTATCTCTGATTTGAATATAGTACTGCAAAAAAATTATATTTTTTACGAATATGAAATTATTCAAATTTGCCACCGGGGTAAGAAAATTAACTGCCACATTGGCAGTTTTTTTTTCTTGTTATACGCATAAACTTGACTACATTTTGTTGCATTTCTCTGAAAACACGAATTAGCATCTTAGCAAGTGTATGTAGTTTTAGGAAAATGTTGTTACAAGCTTTTACTTCCTCTAGATAGTTTGATCGTCTTCTCGGCGCTCCGAGAACCTCATTAAACCATCCAATCGGTAGTAGCGACGGGCGGTCTGTACAAAGGGCAGGGACTTAATCGACGCGAGCGTACGACCCGGGAATACTGGGAATTCCACGTTGATGGGAAATAGCTGCAGTCCCATGTCCCGATCACGAGTGGGGTTCAGCGGGTGACCTCCCGGCGCAGGGTAGAAACCCTGATCCACCCATTGTGCCACACGGGCAGCCACGGACATCTACGGGCATCACAGACCTGTCATTGCTCCATCTCGCACGTCTGAACGCCACTCGCCCCGCTGAAAAAGTGGGCGGGCCCTGTTGACCTTCATTGAGAATGTAGGCGGGACTTGATGTTTCTAGCAATGATTGAAATGATTGAATGATGATGTAACAGTAACAGATGATTACTACATAACACACACACATAATAAAGTGCATCTCTGGTCACATTTGACTCTTTAATTGCTGGTGAACATTTGATTGAGTAACTCAAACTATAACCTCAATAAACGAGGTTCATTTACATTCTCAACATCAGCCCGAGCCGCGCTAGCGCTGGCATTACCGCCGTGAATATCAGCCATCACGCCGCTGTCATTAATCACAAAGAGGATGATCGAGACGTTATTCTGCAGATGAAACTCGTGTCATTATTGTGTTCAGACGAATATCAGCTTCCCCACAGAACGAGCTGGAGTCGTGCACAATCACACGCAATCATCTCAGTTGTCTCTGTCCGGTGAGATACGGCCGGCTGCTGGCGATTATAATGCCTCGTTACGCTCTATTTATACCTCCCGTCCACACGTCTGAGAGAGCCAAATGACAGCGAGAATCTGAACAGATGAGCAAAATAATACAAGGAATAATGCAGCGGCCCTGAAACGCCAGAGCTGACGATTATTTTCATAATTCGTTGTAATTGTGCAGCCGTCGAGCGGCCGCCGCACGCTAAACCCATAATTCATGATGATTTGGCTAGTGATGATAGCTTGAGCAATATTATGAATATTGCAATGATTTTTCTGCTCTTTGTATTTATTTGTATTTATATTTTCGCCTTTGATAGAATCCGTCATTTCCCGTCAAAATAAAAGCTCAAAGGTCAAAGGTGAAGCAAACACGACAGAAATGTGTTACACAAACATACGTGAGTGAAGTTGTAGTTTTTTAGTAAATAATGCTTTTTATAATTAGATGTTGTTGTATAGTGATGATGATAATTGACCGAAAATGACCGGCACATTTAGATTGTTTATAAATCTCTCATATTGCATATATTATCACTAGATCATCAACTTATTTTTTAGTAATTATGAATATAGTTTTTAAATATTACAATGAGCAAATCTGTTTCTCTCAGAGGCCAAACTATAGTGAGTATTATTGTATGAAATTCCCACCGACACACACCAATATAATGAATAAAAGTGACTTTTTGTGTGTGTGTGTGTGTGTGTGAGAGAGAGAGAGAGTGTGTGTGTGTGTATAGTGTGTGTGTGTGTGTGTATAGTGATTGTGTGGGTATGTGTGTGTATAGTGTGTATAGTGTGTGTGTTTGTTTGTGTGTGTGTATATAGTGTGTGTGTGTTTGTTTGTGTGTGTGTATGTGTGTGTTTGTTTGTGAGTGTGTTTGTTTGTGAGTGTGTGAGAGTGTGTGTGTGTGAGAGAGAGAGTGTGTGTGTGTGTGTGTGTGTGTGTGTATAGTGTGTGTGTGTGTTTGTTTGTGAGTGTGTGAGAATGTGTGTGTGTGTGTGTGTGAGAGAGAGAGTGTGTGTGTGTGTGTGTGTGTGTATAGTGTGTGTGTGTTTGTTTGTGAGTGTGTGTGTGTGTGTGTATATATAGTGTGTGTGTGTTTGTTTGTGTGTGTGTGTGTGTATATAGTGTGTGTGTGTTTGTGAGGGTGTGTGTGTGTGTGTGTGTGTATATAGTGTGTGTGTGTTTGTTTGTGTGTGTATAGTGTGTGTGTGTTTGTTTGTGAGTGTGTGTGTGTGTGTGTGTGTGTGTATATAGTGTGTGTGTGTTTGTTTGTGAGTGTGTGTGTGTGTGTGTGTGTATATAGTGTGTTTGTGAGTGTGTGTGGGTGTGTGTGTGTGTGTGTGTGTGTGTATATAGTGTGTGTGTGTTTGTTTGTGAGTGTGTGTTTGTGTGTGGGTGTGTGTGTGTGTGTGTGTATAGTGTGTGTGTGTTTGTTTGTGAGTGTGTGTGTGTATATAGTGTGTGTGTGTTTGTTTGTGAGTGTGTGTGTGTGTGTGTGTGTTTGTTTGTGGGTGTGTGTGTGTGTGTGTGTGTGTGTATATATATAGTGTGTGTGTGTTTGTTTGTGAGTGTGTGTGTGTGTGTGTGTATATAGTGTGTGTGTGTTTGTTTGTGAGTGTGTGTTTGTGGGTGTGTATGTGTTTGACTGGGAACACAACAAGTGTAACACAGTGAAATAATTTATTTCTTTGGAAAATTCTGCATAAATTAATTCAGCAAAATTAGATGTTGTTGGTCTGATGTTGCTGAATTCATTGGTGCAGATTTTTCCAAAGAAATAAATAATCATAACTGGAACTGCTTTCCTTTTCCGCTGACATCATCAAGCTCTCTTATTTCCATGCACCTGTCAATCAATTACTCAATTACCTGTCAATCAGAGAAAATCAAGTCCCGCCTACATTAGTTTGTCATTGAATATCCTGTTTCACATCAGGGAAGGAATATGGGTTGCGAATGTTGTTCAACATGTTAACATGATTATCATGTGCTGAGTTGACCTTTGCCCTGTTGTTTGTCGTTTTATGTCCGTTCCTCTGACTGTCTTGGTTCTGTTTTTCTCGCACTCTTTTAGAGTTTTTTCGAAGGGCAGGCGGCGCCGTGGGACTCTGCGAAAAAAGACGAGAACAGGATGAAGAATCGCTACGGCAACATCATCGCATGTACGTAGAAAACAATCATGACTGCACGTCATTTTATAAAGAGTTGCATCATTTTATAAACACACTCTGAAAGCAAAGAGACGTTTACTGAAACGGGCACTCGTGTGCGCCCATGAATACACATGCTGTCGTAGCATCAATGGCAATTATGAATATTAGCATATAGTAAGTGGGATCGTTTTTGAGGATGTTGCTTTGAGACGGGGCCTTGGGGTCCACATTTGTCCCGTTAAGCACTGGGCAGAATCTTGTGGCTTTAGACGTGTTGTCGTGGAGAAATGAACCAATCACATTGCAGGATTTGGGACACTTGAGCCCCAGGCATGTAAGACTGCAGCGAGTCACGTGCCTGAATTCACCTTTGGGCATCAAACTGAAATAAGCGCAGCGGGTGAATGTGTCACATTGTATCACTGTGTGCTGGATGAAATGACAGAGAGAAACAGCAGAGCATGGACTCAATTCAGCTCGTCATATTAGTAGGTAGATTGGGAAGTAGATTGGTTGGTAGATTGGTTGGTAGATTGGTTGGTAGATTGGTATATTAATATATTAATAGTAGGTTGGTAGATTGGTTGGTAGTTTGGATAGTAAATTGGTAGGTAGATATGTTGGTAGATTTTTGGTGGATTGGTATATTGGTTAGAAGGTTGGTAGGTAAGTTTGGGTTTAGGTTTTTAGGTTGGTGGGTAGGTAACTTAGTTGGTAAGTTGGTAGATTTGATGGTTGGCGGGTAAGTAGGTTGGTAGGTTGGTATATTAATATATTAATAGTAGGTTGGTAAATTGGCAGATTAGTATTAAGGTAGGTCGGTAAATTGGTAGGTAGGTAACTTAGTTGGTAAGTTGGTAGATTGTAAGTATGTAGGTAGATTTGAAGGTTGGTGGGTAAGCAGATTGGTATATTAATATATTAATAGTAGGTTGGTGGGTAGGTTGGTAAATTAGTATGAAGATAGGTTGGTAAATTGGTTGGTAGGTAGGTTTGGGTTTAGGTTTTTAGGTTGGTGGGTAGGTAACTTAGTTGGTAAGATGGTAGTTAGAAGGTATGTTGGTAGATTGGTATATTAATAGTAGGTTGGTAGATCAGTTGGTAAGTTATTAGATTGGTAAATTAGTATGAAGGTAGGTTGGTAACTTAGTTGGTAAGTTGGTAGATTGTAGGTGTGTTGGTAGATTTGAACTTTGTTGGTAAGTAGGTTGGTAGATTGGTATATTAATATATTAATAGTAGGTTGGTAGATTGGCAGATTAGTATGAAGGTAGGTTGGTAAATTGGTGGGTAGGTAACTTAGTTGGTAAAATGGTAGATAGAAAGTATGTAGGTAGATTTTATGGTTGGTGGGTAAGTAGATTGGTATATTAATATACTAATAGTAGGTTGGTAGATTGGTTGGTAGTTTGGTATGAAAGTAGGTTGATAAATTGATATGTAGGTTGGTTGGTGGGTGGGTAACATGGTCAGTAGGATGGTAGATTGGTTGGTAGGTTGGTTGGTAGGGTGGTCGATTGAAAGTTGGGTAGGTTGGTGGATTGTTGGAAGATAGATAGGAAGGTTGGTAGTAGGTTGGTGGGTAGGTAATTTGATTGGTATGATGGTAGATTGGTAAATTGGTTGGTAGTTTGACAGATTTGTCATTTTTTGTACTGCAAGAAAAATGCTTTTGCTCATTGGTTAGTTGCTTTGGATACAAACCAAATGTAAATGTGGATTGATTGATTGATTGATTGATTGAGGATCTTCCCTCTGTTGATGTATATTACTGCTGCATAACTTGTTTGTTTGTTTGTTTGTTTCAGATGACCACTCGCGCGTCAGACTGCAGCCTGTGGAGGGAGAGCAGAGCTCTGATTACATTAATGCAAATTATGTTGATGTAAGTACACACACTCACCAGGGCTTATGGTAAAGGTCAATGTGTGTGCGTGTATGTTTGTACGCATGGAATAACACACAGTGTCCGTCTCATTCACGTTTCGTCTCACCTCATCTGTTTCAAAAAACAGACAGTTAATCCAGACACACTGTCAGCAGGTTTTGGATTTGATTTACACACACACAAACACACACACACACACACACACACACACTCATCTCAGAATTTAGTCTTGTGTCTGTCAAAAATAGTTTGTCTTAAAAGGACAGTTTTAGTTTTGGCATTTGAGATGATATTCCCTCTTTAGATAATAAAATCACCTCAGGGCACTTTTGTTTTTACTCCTCAGAAGTTAATTTGAGACTTACTGTACTTAATTGACTTAAGTTCTTGTTCATTTAAGCATCAACTCATAGAGTCGTACAGTAAGAGTATAAGCTCTTTATTTTGATCTGATCAGATGATCATAATTACCTGTTCAGTGATTGGTTTGATTTTTAAAGGCGCTAGTTAGCAGTTGTTAAGTAAATGTCCTGTGGTTATTGAGTCCCTTGTGAGCTACTTACTAAAATAACTGGGCTGATGTTTCTCCTGTTGTGGAGCTGTTGACACATTAAATGTTATTTTGGTGTGCCGTCAACCTCTGGCTCTGATCCAAACACGTCAACACGCATCGTGCATACTGATCAGCCTGTGTGAGACTTCCCGTGTCCAGCTGAAGATCCAGGAAGAAAACAGCCACTCGGTTTGGATACCAGACACGTTATGTTTGCTGGATGCTGTAAACATTTAGAACAAAAGATGCTCTGAACAGATGAAGAGTAATAAATAAATAACGCACCGCATGACACTGAACATCATGAATGACAATGAATCATGTTGTTTTTCATTGAAGTTTTAAAATGGATCAGGTGAATTATCTTCAAAGTTGGCTCCATCAAGCAGTTCTAATTTAAAGGGATAGTTCACCCACAAATGAAAATTCAGCTGAAGTTTATTTTCATAATTAATTGTAATTGTGCAGCGAGACTCCTTGCGTTAAATAAATGTTTCATGAATTTCTGGTTAGAAGGAAAAAAGCCATGTTTTATTTGTGTTTGGTAGTGTTGGAGAAGGTAAAAGCAATGCATAACTTAAAGTAGATAAAAAAGTCAAAATACTCTTTAAAAAAAGTAGATGATATTATATTATTCCACAGAATTCCTCAGAGATTCTATAATATCAACTGATAGTTATATCCTTAATAAGGGTGATATTCCCTTACGCAAATTTTCCTTAACAAGGGTGACATTCCCTTATGCAAATTATCCTTAATAAGGGTGATATTCCCTTACGCAAATTATCCTTAACAAGGGTGACATTCCCTTATGCAAATTATCCTTAACAAGGGTGATATTCCCTTATGCAAATTATCCTTAA
>JAVLUX010000037.1:28087500-28097500 GCA_032164185.1 Moxostoma hubbsi | reverse complement strand
CGTAAATCCAATCAGTTCGAAAATACAAAGCACACTATTCCAGAACAGTCTGAAGGTCTGTGCCAAGTTTAGTGGATGTAGCTTGAAAGCTCTTGGCGGAGTTAGTGTAAAAAATGTTGGTCTCCGTTTAGGAATAAAAAATCAATAAAAAAAACAAAAGCTACACAAAGTTTGTAGAATAACAGTATGTTGGCTTTGTCAAGCCAACATAATTAAAGGCCTTTTGTGGGTTTGTTTACATTTGAATTTTTGACAGTTGGCGTTTGAATTAGCGAGCATTCCGTTAGCCCATAAGAACATTCCGCCAATGTAAGTCAATAGGATTTTTCACATTTTTAATCATCTGCTGTGCGAAAACCGTAAATCCAATCAGTTTGAAATTACCTAGCACACTATTCCAGAACAGTCTGAAGATATTTGCCAAGTTTAGTGGATGTAGCTTGAAAGCTCATGGCAGAGTTAATATAAAAATTGTTGGTCTCGGTCTAGGAAATTTGAAAAAGAAAAAAATAAACAAAGTTTGTAGAATAACAGTATGTTGGCTTTGTCAAGACAACATAATTAAAGCCCTTTTGTGGATTTGTTTACATTTTAATTTTTGACAGTTGGCGTTTGAATTAGCGAGCATTCCGTTAGCCCATAAGAACATTCCGCCAATGTAAGTCAATAGGATTTTTCACATTTTTAATTATGTGCTGTGCGAAAACAGTAATTCCAATCAGTTCGAAAATACCTAGAACACTATTCCAGAACAGTCTGAAGATATTTGCCAAGTTTAGTGGATATTGATTGAATATTTGTCAAACCAACATACACATAAAAATAGGCACAATGAGTCAGTTGTTGACACACAGTGAGGGTATAGAGCTATACATTGAATGTGGATATCATGGCTCAGATCATTTGCTCCGGGGAGAATCTGAAGAGAAATGAGTTCATATTGAGACTTTTGTTTGCGTTGGTATCTTGTGATTTGTGATTTTTCTGTGCTATGTGTCTCGACACTCCTGAACGAGATCAATTCAATCAAGTGATTCATGAGGAAGAATATATTCGTATATTTCTCGATTAAGTGTTGTCTGGTTTTGACAAATCCTGATTGAATTTGTCAACTTTTACACCCACGAACTGCTCGTGTGAAACCAAAGTCATTCATAAAGACTTGTTGAGAGCTGCACGAGTGTGTGTATGAATGTGTCAAATCTTCCTGCTCTTATTATTTTCCTGTTGGATGCAATTTATGTTCGGTCGGAGCAAACGCTTGATTAGCATGAGCTAATTAGCTTGTCAAAAGTCATTTCGGTATTTGCTTGTTGATTCAAAACAATGCTAATTAGAATTAATTAAACGTGTGATTTTAATTCCTCGCACTGCTCTGTTATTACTGGCTGCTGGCGTACACGTCGCTCTTATTAAGTTGATTTGGAGCTTTAATGGAAGCACAGATGCACAAACTCGTTTCCCGCCATTTATGAATGAGCCGGTTGAAAGTTTTAATTCCTCTCCCGGATTTGAACTTCTATAATCCGACGAAGACCAGCTGCATTATGATATGTGCTTGAATGTTATTGTGGATGTCTGTTTGTTTATTTTGTTGTAAACAAATTATTAAAAGACAATTATTAAAGACAACAAACAATTTCCATGATGTCTTAATACTTATGAATTTAATTAGCGCATTGTTCTTTCTTCACGTTACAGAAATGGGAATTTTATGTGGAATTTGTGCTTAATTATCATGTAAATAATGTACAAAAAAAATTATAATAATAATACTAAATAAATCTGTATCCATAATGTAATCTCTAATGCAAATTAAGCATATTTTTAGGACCATTTTGATTATTTGACGTTATTTTGACAAAAAAAATATTACTTTAGCAAACTTTAAGAATGTTCAGCATGATGTATAATTACCTGATAATTGAAATATTTTGTTATTTTTTTTACATCACAATAATGTGCTTAATTTTCATGTAAATAATGTATAAATAAATAAATCAATTATAAAATAAATATTTATGCGTAATATAATGTATTATTACTTTATTATATTTTAAGTTATGTAATTTTTGGATCATTATGATTTTTATTGACATTATTTTTGTTTTAATGTGACAAAAATTACTTTACAGCAATATTTAATGATGCTTCAATAAATTCTACCATCATGTAGAACTTAAAAACATTTAAATACAATAAAAAAACAATACAGTAATGCAAAATTTTCATATAATGTACAAAATGTATAAATTACAAAATAAATATTTATGCATAATATAATGTATTATTACTTTGTTATATTTTAAATTATGTCATTTTTGGATCATAATGATTTTTATTGACATTATTTTTGTTTTAATGTGACAAATTACTTAATAGCAATATTTTAACATGGTTCAATAAATTCTACCATTATGTATAAATACTTGATCATTTAAATAACATTAAAAAAATCACATTACAATAATCCTTAATTTTCATGTAAATAATGTACAAAATAGTAAATTATAAAATAAATATTTACGCATAGTATAATGTATTATTACTTTATTATATTTTATATTTCATTGAAGCCTATTTTTGGGATCATTATGATTTTTATTGTCATTATTTTTGTTTTAATGTGAGAAACATTACTTTATAGCAATATTTTAATACGGTTCAATAAATTCTACCATTATGTATAATTTAAATAAATTTAAATAAAATTTAAAAAAATGACAGTACAGTAATGCTTAATTTTCATGTAAATAACGTACAAAATCAATAAATTATCAAATAAATATTTATGCATAATATAATGTATTATTACTTTATTATATTTTAAATTATGTCATTTTTGGATCATTATGATTTTTAATGTTTTAATGTGTGACAAAAATTACTTTATAGCAATATTTTAACACAGTTCAATAAATTCAACCATTATCTATAATTTAAATAAATTTAAATAAAAATTTTAAAAATGACAGTACAGTAATGCTTACTTTTCATGTAAATAACGTACAAAATAAATATTTATGCATAATATAATGTATTATTACTTTGTTATATTTTACATTGTCATTTTTGGATCATTATGATTTTTATTGCCATTTTTTTTTGTTTTAATGTGACAAAAATTACTTTATAGCAATATTTAATGATGGTTCAACAAATTCTACCATAATGTATAATTTAAAAAGAATTTAATAAAATAAAAAAACAGTACAGTAATGCAAAATTTTCATATAATGTAAAAAATAAATAAATTACAAAATAAATATTTATGCATAATATAATGTATTATTACTTTATTATATTTGTATATATTGCTGTATTATTTTTGTTTTAATGTGACAATAAATACATGAACATTTTAATAAAATAAAAAAAAAATCACAGTACAACTATAAGAAAAGGTTTGATTAATTTGGAGGGAAATGTGCTCATTTAATATGTAAATTATGTAAATTATGCAAAATAGCTCTTTATGCCCAATAAAATGTATTATTTCTTTGTTTTGATTTTTGGACGCGTTCTTGACAGTTTGTTTTGCCTGTTCTCAGGTCCCATGCAGGAGACCATCTACGACTTCTGGAGGATGATTTGGCAGGAGAACACGGCAACCATCGTCATGGTGACCAATCTGGTTGAAGTCGGCCGGGTGAGTGAATGTTTGTTCTGTGGAGTTTCTCCCCGATTGCTCAACACTGAATTAAACACAAACTCAGATCTGTGGCTAATATCGATTTTATTAAAGATGAAATAAAAGAAATCTCTCCAGACGTGACCGTAGCAAACATCTCCCAAAGCCCCGTGAGACGCTTCAGGGAAGATCTAGAGAGCGATGAACAAAAGCATTTCAATTCTTCATGAGACAGAAGCCGACTGAGACGCCTTGAAACATCAGCATAAGAATATAAAGCCAATCTTTCAAGTATTCCAGTAAGAACGTGCTGAAGAAACTCCCGTACCGTCGCTAAAAGCACAATCAGAGATTGGCGTCCAGCCAGTGTTGTGTTCACGTTGTGTCATCTGCGGTTGTGTACAAGACGTGCGATTCGTCCCTGCGGACGGATATATTCTTTGCCGAGCTCTTTGGAGTAGCCAAGAGAGTCACAACACTCCTTTCTCATCAACACACCATCTGCTCGTCCTCCTCGCTGATGAACTCTGGGAATTCTCGCCATCTTCACCGTATTCACTGCAAGCTGCCGCGAGCCCGAACGCCGCTGTCTTCTGTCCTGACTGACAGACTCACAGATGACTCCAACAACTGGACAAGACAAACGGGCCCTGATCCAAACACACACACACACACACACACTCATACACACACTGACACACATACTCACACACACGCACACACACACACACACTCATACACACACAGACACACACACTCATACACACTGACACACACACTCATACACACACTGACACACATACTCACACATACACACACTGACACACACACTCATACACACACTGACACACACACTCATACACACACTGACACACACACTCACACACACGCACACACACACACACTCATACACACACTGACACACACACTCATACACACTGACACACATACTCACACATACACACACTGACACACACACTCATACACACTGACACACATACTCACACATACACACACTGACACACACACTCATACACACACTGACACACATACGCACACACACACACTGACACACACACTCATACACACACTGACACACATACGCACACACTCACACACACACGCACACACACACACTCACACACACACACACTGATACGCACACACACACTCACACACGCACACACACACTCATACACACACTGACACACATACTCACACACATACTCACACACACACACACTCATACACACACTGACATACTCACACACACACACACACACACGCGCACACACACACACACTGATACGCACACACACACACACACACACACACACACTGATACGCACACACACATACACACTCACACACACATGCACACACACACATACACACTCACACTGATACACACATACACACACACACACACACGCACACATACACACTCACTCACACGCACACACTGACACACACACGCACACGCACACACACTGATACGCACACACACATACACATTCACACACACACACATACACACTCACACTGATACGCACACACACATACACACTCACACACACATACGCACACACACACATGCACACATACACACTCACTCACACACACGCACACACTGACACACACACACACACTGACACACACACACACATTGACACTCACACACACACATACTCACACACACACAAACACAAAAATTACTTCAGTAATACTTCAAGACAAATACTACTTTACAATTTAAATTATATATGTATATTTAAACAGTGTATAAATGCAGTATATTATTGTTATTATACAGTATATAATTATGCATTATTATTATTCACGTTGCAGTGGTAAAATAAAAGGGTAAAGTCATGAAAAATGGCACTGAACCAAAAAAACACAACCCACGTTACGACCCATAACTGTTATTTATTTAGTCTCGTTTCTCCTTTTCATTAAATGTGTGTGTGTGTGTGTGTGTGTGTGTGTGTGTGTGTGTGTGTGTGTGTGAGACACTTCCAATGCAAGTCAATGGGGTTTAATCTGTGTGTGTGTGTGTGTGTGTGTGTGTGTGTGTGTGTGACACTTCCAATGCAAGTCAATGGGGTTTAATCTGTGTGTGTGTGTGTGTGTGTGTGTGTGACACTTCCAATGCAAGTCAATGGGGTTTAATCTGTGTGTGTGTGTGTGTGTGTGTGTGTGTGTGTGAGACACTTCCAATGCAAGTCAATGGGGTTTAATCTGTGTGTGTGTGTGTGTGTGTGTGTGTGTGTGTGTGTGTGAGACACTTCCAATGCAAGTCAATGGGGTTTAATCTGTGTGTGTGTGTGTGTGTGTGTGTGTGAGACACTTCCAATGCAAGTCAATGGGGTTTAATCTGTGTGTGTGTGTGTGTGTGTGAGACACTTCCAATGCAAGTCAATGGGGTTTAATCTGTGTGTGTGTGTGTGTGTGTGTGTGTGTGTGTGTGTGTGTGTGTGGGTGTGTGAGACACTTCCAATGCAAGTCAATGGGGTTTAATCTGTGTGTGTGTGTGTGTGTGTGTGTGTGTGTGAGACACTTCCAATGCAAGTCAATGGGGTTTAATCTGTGTGTGTGTGTGTGTGTGTGAGACACTTCCAATGCAAGTCAATGGGGTTTAATCTGTACACATTAAAATACTCACTGACACAAGACATAAACAATATGTGTGTGAACATGATTTTACTCTCATTAAATCACTAAATAACCACATCTGTGTGAAGATAGAGACAATTATACAACTCAGTTGCCATGACGATACAATGCCATAAGCCCTATATATATACAGAATTAACGTAAATGTCTAAATAATCATTAATTGCAGCCCTACTAGCAACCAACCAGATCACCCTAGTAACCAACAAGCAACACCATGGCAACCATCCTAAACACTGTAGCATCATGGTGGCGAGGTGTACACAGACAAACGCCACTCACGTTTCCTTCAGAATATGTGCAGATGTTTAAAGTGTGTGATGTCACGTGATAGAAGAAGGCCAGCAAGACCTTCAACGGAGACTAGAAACTTCTAGAATCGTATACATGCACAAAACGTCACATTTATAGTGTCAGTCGGCAGTGAGTGTCTCATTTAACTGCGATTGAATATGTAAATAAGTCATTACATGATTAATGCACGCTCGTTGAGGAGATGCTCTAATGATAATGAGGCGGGCGCCGATGGCATCATCGTGCCATCGTTTTTCCGGCCTGACGGCGAAGACTGCGCGATGTTTCAGAGAGAAATATGCTCAGCCATTAGAGCACAATTATCCCGCCAATTAGCGCTGTCTTAATACACTTATAGGATGAAGAGCGAATGGGAGGAGAGCAAGAGAACGAGCTAAACTGATGACAAACAGAAACTAAAGCTTTTTGTAGCGCAAAATCATCAGTCTTTGATCTCAGCGTATGATTTGCCTCTGATGATCTCAAAACGCAACATGATTTATCGTCCTGTCAATGCTGTCAATCATTGGAGGTCTGGGTATCTCAACGAGTATTGACGCTGACTGTCACACCTGGAGTCGCGAGTTTGAATCCAGAGCGTGCTGAGCGACTCCAGTCGGGTCTCCTTAGCAACCACATTGGCCCGGTTGCTAGGGAGGGTAGAGTCACATGGGGTAACCAAATTGGCCCGGTTGCTAGGGAGGGTAGAGTCACATGGGGTAGCCAAATTGTCCCGGTTGCTAGGGAGGGTAGAGTCACATGGGGTAACCAAATTGGCCCGGTTGCTAGGGAGGGTAGAGTCACATGGGGTAACCAAATTGTCCCGGTTGCTAGGGAGGGTAGAGTCACATGGGGTAACCAAATTGTCCCGGTTGCTAGGGAGGGTAGAGTCACATGGGGTAACCAAATTGGCCCGGTTGCTAGGGAGGGTAGAGTCACATGGGGTAGCCAAATTGTCCCGGTTGCTAGGGAGGGTAGAGTCACATGGGGTAACCAAATTGTCCCGGTTGCTAGGGAGGGTAGAGTCACATGGGGTAACCAAATTGGCCCGGTTGCTAGGGAGGGTAGAGTCACATGGGGTAACCAAATTGTCCCGGTTGCTAGGGAGGGTAGAGTCACATGGGGTAACCAAATTGTCCCGGTTGCTAGGGAGGGTAGAGTGACATGGGGTAACCTCCTCGTGGTCACTATAATGTGGTTTTCGTTCTCGGTGGGGCGTGTGGCGAGTTGTGCGTGGATGCCGAGGAGAATAGCGTGAAGCCTCCACACGCGTTACGTCTCCACGGTAACATGCTCAACAAGTCATGTGATAAGATGCGCGGATTGACGGTCTCAGACGCGAAGGCAACTGAGACTCGTCCTCCACCACCCGGATTGAGGCGAGTAACCGCACCACTACGAGGACCTACTAAGTAGCAGGAATTGGGCTTTTCTGTGTGATCAAATATTTGTAATAATTTTATTTTTTTTGCCTGTATCTTTGATTTGACCCCGTGTCTCTCTGGAGGTCTGGTTTGGTAATGAAGGGGTTAAATCGAGACATGGGGTAATTATCTCCTGTGAGGTCATAAACAAACAGCTCTTAAACCCGTTTGTGTGTGTTCACAGGTGAAATGTTGCAAGTACTGGCCCGATGACACAGAAATCTACAGGGACATGAAAGTGACGCTGATCGAAACGCAACTGCTGTCTGAATACGTGATTCGCACCTTCGCTGTGGAGAAGGTAACAAACATTGTCACTCTACACTCTGTAACTCCCTAACTAACAGTAGCGGGTCGGGAGTGAAGCCACATAGGCCGATTGCAACGGGGTTTAAAATGGGCGAGGAGGCGGCGGGAAGCGGCTGAACAGTCAAAAATAGTATTTAATGAAAAGTTAAAGGGGCACAAACATAAACACACACGGCAGCTGCTCGGCCCCGCCCTCCTCCTCATCACACTGTATAAAGCATTCGTTATAGTCAGATGTTGTTTCCAGGAGGCTGCTAGTGTGGACAGAATGCTAGCAACTTCATCTCTGTTTGTTTGTTTGTTTGTTTGTTAGCGAGGAGCTCATGAGATCCGAGAGATCCGGCAGTTTCATTTCACGGGCTGGCCGGATCACGGCGTGCCGTATCACGCCACCGGACTGCTCGGCTTCGTGCGCAGAGTTAAAGCCAAGAGTCCAGCGAACGCCGGGCCGATGGTCATCCACTGCAGGTGAGCTGTCATAAGGTCACATGACCCTCTGGATCAGTGTGTGTGTGTGTGTGTGTGTGTGTTTGTTAAATGTGTGTGTGTGTGATTGTGTCCTCAGCGCTGGGGCGGGACGCACCGGCTGCTTCATCGTCATTGACATCATGTTGGACATGGCGGAGCGCGAGGGCGTCGTCGACATCTACAACTGCGTGAGGGAACTGCGATCTCGAAGAGTCAACATGGTGCAGACGGAGGTAACCAATCACGAACGTCCTCACGCCCACCTGCCAATCATAAAACAGGCCATTTTTAATCACTTTGCGATTAGATTTGCTTAAAAATAAAATAATAGTAATTTTGATAAATATTGTAGACCACCGTTTGGATGCATGTTGCGTGAAGTTTTTCTCTTATTTTGCGAGAAGTCGACCGGAACATCGGTTTTATTATCGGTTATCGGCAAACATCGAGTCTTTTCTCGTATTATTCCTCATCAGTAAACCACAGCTGGTGAAATATAAACAAAACTCTGCATTGTAATGGAGGCTCTTATCATTTCAAAATAAAAGTCCCCTGTGTATTTCAGGCTTATTTATAGTTAAAAGTCTCACGTTTTACAGAAAATTCGATTTTTTTCTGGTTATTGTTGGTACATAGTAAGTAAACAAATAAAAAAACGATCATTCTATACATTGATTTTAAAAAACTATCAGCCAATTAATCGGTTATCAACCAAATTGGCCCGGTTGCC
This sequence comes from Moxostoma hubbsi, assembly GCA_032164185.1. NCBI lineage: Eukaryota > Metazoa > Chordata > Actinopteri > Cypriniformes > Catostomidae > Moxostoma > Moxostoma hubbsi. The sequence goes on along the minus strand of JAVLUX010000037.1, from coordinate 28,087,968 downwards.
AGGGAGGGTGGAGTCACATGGGGTAACCAAATTGGCTCGGTTGCTAGGGAGGGTAGAGTCACATGGGGTAACCAAATTGGCCCGGTTGCTAGGGAGGGTAGAGTCACATGGGGTAACCAAATTGTCCCGGTTGCTAGGGAGGGTAGAGTCACATGGTGTAACCAAATTGGCCCGGTTGCTAGGGAGGGTAGAGTCACATGGGGTAACCAAATTGTCCCGGTTGCTAGGGAGGGTGAAGTCACATGGTGTAACCAAATTGGCCGGTTGCTAGGGAGGGTGGAGTCACATGGGGTAACCAAATTGTCCCGGTTGCTAGGGAGGGTGGAGTCACATGGGGTAACCAAATTGGCCCTGTTGCTAGGGAGGGTGGAGTCACATGGTGTAACCAAATTGGCCCGGTTGCTAGGGAGGGTAGAGTCACATGGGGTAACCAAATTGGCCCTGTTGCTAGGGAGGGTAGAGTCACAT
>JAVLUX010000037.1:27895000-28080000 GCA_032164185.1 Moxostoma hubbsi | reverse complement strand
TGGGTTTAGGGGATGTGTTAGGGTTCAGGGGTTGTGTTGGGTTTAGGGGTTGTGTTGGGTTTAGGGGATGTGTTGGGTTTAGGGGATGTGTTTGGATCAGGGGATGTGTTGGGTTCAGGGGTTGTGTTGGGTTTAGGGGATGTGTTAGGGTTCAGGGGTTGTGTTGGGTTTAGGGGTTGTGTTGGGTTTAGGGGATGTGTTGGGTTTAGGGGATGTGTTTGGATCAGGGGTTGTGTTGGGTTTAGGGGATGTGTTGGGTTTAGGGGATGTGTTAGGGTTCAGGGGTTGTGTTGGGTTTAGGGGATGTGTTGGGTTTAGGGGTTGTGTTGGGTTTAGGGGATGTGTTGGGTTTAGGGGTTGTGTTGGGTTTAGGGGATGTGTTGGGTTTAGGGGTTGTGTTGGGTTTAGGGGATGTGTTGGGTTTAGGGGTTGTGTTAGGGTTTAGGGGTTGTGTTAGGGTTCAGGGGTTGTGTTAGGGTTCAGGGGTTGTGTTGGGTTCAGGGGTTGTGTTGGGTTTAGGGGTTGTGTAGGGTTCAGGGGATGTGTTAGGGTTCAGGGGTTGTGTTGGGTTTAGGGGTTGTGTTGGGTTTAGGGGTTGTGTTGGGTTTAGGGGATGTGTTGGGTTTAGGGGTCGTGTTGGGTTTAGGGGTCGAGTTGGGTTTAGGGGATGTGTTGGGATTAGGGGTTGGGATTAGGGGTTGTGTTGGGTTTAGGGGATGTGTTGGGATTAGGGGTTGTGTTGGGTTTAGGGGATGTGTTGGGATTAGGGGTTGTGTTGGGATTAGGGGTTGTGTTGGGTTTAGGGGATGTGTTGGGATTAGGGGTTGTGTTGGGATTAGGGGATGTTGTTGGGTTTAGGGGATGTGTTGGGTTTAGGGGATGTGTTGGGATTAGGGGTTGTGTTGGGTTTAGGGGATGTGTTGGGATTAGGGGTTGTGTTGGGTTTAGCGGATGTGTTGGTATATATAGGTTTTACATTCTAAAAATAATCATGTCTATGGAAAGTCCTCATAATGATAGGTTGACCAACATGTGTGTGTGTGTGTGTTGTGCAGTAACGGTGGCGGTCGCAGCGGGACGTTTTGTGCGATCAGTATCGTGTGTGAGATGTTGCGACACCAGCACTCGGTGGACGTCTTTCATGCTGTTAAAACACTGAGAAACAACAAACCCAACATGGTGGATCTACTGGTAAGACAATTATCTTTCTTTTTTGACATTTCTTTTGTATCGTCACAACATTTAAATCATCTTGACAAACTAAATATCGTTAGAAACTACTCCAGTTTTGATATTTGTTCACTGTTTAACGAATCCAATCATGTGACTTATTGAGACAACATTTCCACAAAAAAATAAATAAATCATATTTTATGACATCACTGAAGTTTTACCGACAGTTCCAGGGGCCCTTGACAACCAGGGAGCCCTTTAAGGCTGTGCGATCTAGTTTGGTGACCAACCCCCCCCCCCTCCCCCCACTTGAAAACCCTTTTGGGCATGAACAACAACCCCCCCACCCCACCCACGCTCAACACATTTTGGCCATGAACAACGAACCACCACCCCCAGTCCTCCCACTTTTGGGTGGAGGGGGGCCCTTGGAGATAATTGGCCCCAGGGCCTTTGCAAGTCATAATCCATCCCTGACATTAGTCATTTATCTTTGCCATTTTTCAGATGCCGTTTATGTACAGATTTGACCATTTTAACATTCAGTCCCAGACTTCAATATTAAACTATGAGAATCCATTAGAAAAATACACATAATTACATGTTTAAAATGATGATAATCTAAATAAAGTATGAAATAAACAAAAACATATTAAACTAAATGAAAGAAATAGAACAGTATTTAAAATGTGAATTTAAAAAATATATATTATTAAAAATCATCTATTTTTAAAACATGATTAAATTGTGTGTATTTAGGATGCATAAAATGTTAGCTATAATTAACTATTAATTAACTGTTTATTAGTTATAAATTAACTGTTAATTCGTTATTAATTAATGATTAATTAACGGTTAATTCGTTATTACTTAATGGTTAATTAACTGTTTATTCGTTATTACTTAATGGTTAATTAACTGTTTATTCGTTATTACTTCATGATTAATTAACTGTTAATTAGTTATTACTTCATGATTAATTAACTGTTACAAGTGTTTATTCGTTATTACTTCATGATTAATTAACTGTTTATTCGTTATCACTTCATGATTAATTAACTGTTAATTAGTTATTACTTAATGGTTAATTAACTGTTAATTCATTATTACTTAATGATTAATTAACTGTTACAACTGTTTATTCATTATTACTTATGATTAATTAACTGTTTATTCGTTATTACTTATGATTAATTAACTGTTAATTCGTTATTACTTAATGGTTAATTAACTGTTAATTCATTATTACTTATGATTAATTAACTGTTAATTCGTTATTACTTAATGGTTAATTAACTGTTAATTCATTATTACTTAATGGTTAATTAACTGTTTATTCATTATTACTTATGATTAATTAACTGTTAATTCGTTATTACTTAATGGTTAATTAACTGTTTATTCATTATTACTTATGATTAATTAACTGTTAATTCGTTATTACTTAATGGTTAATTAACTGTTACAAGTGTTTATTCGTTATTACTTCATGGTTAATTAACTGTTAATTCATTATTTCTTAATGGTTAATTAACTGTTTATTCATTATTACTTATGATTAATTAACTGTTAATTCGTTATTACTTAATGGTTAATTGTTTATTCATTATTACTTATGATTAATTAACTGTTAATTCGTTATTACTTCATGGTTAATTAACTGTTAATTCGTTATTACTTAATGGTTAATTAACTGTTAATTCATTATTACTTAATGATTAATTAACTGTTACAAGTGTTTATTTGTTATTACTTCATGATTAATTAACTGTTAATTCGTTATTACTTAATGGTTAATTAACTGTTAATTCGTTATTACTTAATGGTTAATTAGCTATTAGAAAGACATTAAATATGTCATTTCATCACATGCTGGAAATGAATTTTCATGACTTGAATGACATAAACCTCCTGTGATGCATGAACACACACTGTTGGACATTGTTAGAAGACACTTTAAATCAACTAGTGAGAGTGTGAACAAACATTTTAACCAGAATTTACTTTCTAGAAGTCATAAAAGCTCCTGAAGTTGAAGAAACATCCACTGAGATTTGTGCACATTTCTTGTCTCTCAGTGAAATCTGTTTGCAGACTGGTTTAATTCTGACACCTGCTGGTTTCTGTGTTTGTCCCTTTCAGGACCAGTATAAGTTCTGTTATGAAGTGGCACTGGAATACTTGAATTCTGGGTAAATTGCGTGGAAGCTGCTCCCTCTTATTATTGACCCCTGACCTCCCCCAAATCCCTGGACACTAAAACACCTGAATGTTTGAAACTGGAGCGGACATTGCTGGAGGAGAGCTGCTGAAACCACCGAGCACTCGTCTCTTTGCCTCTGTGTGCTCACGTCAACAAGACTCCAGTATTCGTCTGTCACGAGTTTTCAGCGCAGTCGTCTTTTCATCCGCTTGTGTCTTTTTTTCTCAAACGTCTTTTTTGCCCTTTTAATCCTCATCGTATGATCGCATCACGTCTGTGTGGAATGCGCCGTCACGTGGATTTGTATATTTTATATCATCGCTTTTAAATGTTTGTTTTTTATACTTCTATTAATTCTTGGCATGTACAGTGAAATCATACGTGGCCGTAAGAGCGCTGATATTAACGCGTTTTGTCGCCATCTCTGTGGTCGCTGCAAGATTGAAAAAACTGCTGATATAATTGATCCACACGCTGAAACGTCCTGTCAGAGACCCAAAGCTTGTACCTGTGATCTTTTTGTTGATATTGTAAATAGCTGAAGTTCACCAGATAATTTATTCATTGGACTTTTTTTTTGTGTGAATCACACCGAGTGACAATCATGTGTTAATTTGGTCATTATTATCGTAAGGACTCGACAAATAATGGTGACCAGATTGTATTGTTAACTTTTTATTTATCTGGTATGAAAAAGAAAATGAAACTTAAAACGTATAAATACATATCTATATCTGCCAATGTGTCGTTCATGTGTCTTTTATGCTCTTCAGGATGTGTCGTTTATTTCGATATTTAAAAGAAAGTTTGTACAGTTTTATAACTTCAATGCATTGTTAGATAACGGATCATTCTGATCGGATAATGTGAGTTCAGACCTGTCGTTAAATACTTATAAACACCTTTCAAAGTATGTACTTAATTTTATGAAAAAGTGTGAGTAACATATAATTTTATTAAGCAGGGGTGAGTGCATACATCATCTACAATGTTGTTATTGTCCTTTGACTAGCTATAATTCATCAGCTATTAATGAACTATGAATGAACTATGAATGAACTATTAATTAGCTATTAATTAACTATTAATGAATTATGAATTACCTATTAATTAACTATGAATTATCTATTAACTATGAATTAGCTATTAATTAACTATTAATGAACTATGAATTACCTATTAATTAACTATGAATTAGCCATTAATTAACTATGAATTACCTATTAATTAACTATGAATTAGCCATTAATTAACTATGAATTATCTATTAACTTTGAATTAGCTATTAACTATGAATTAGCCATGAATTAACTAGGAATTACATTTTAATTAACTAGGAATTACCTATTAATTAACTATTAATTAACTTTGAATTAGCTATTAATTAACTATGAATTAGCCTTAGCACAACAAAGGCTTGTTATTTGAAAGAGATTAAATATGTAATTTCCAGCCCAGAATTCTTTTAAGCACAATACAGAATTTAAGATGTGCTGGAAATTAATTTTCATGTTTCTGTGATGCATAAACACACACTGTTGGACTTTGTTAGAAGACACATTAAATGAACTAGTGACTCTCCACGATCCACCGAGAGCGAGAACCACTAATCACCACCACGAAGAGGTTACATCATGTGACTCTACCCTCCCTAGTAACCAGGACAATTTGGTTGCTAAGGAGACCTGACTGGAGTCACATTATAGAGACCATGAGGAGGTTACCCCATGTGACTCTACCCTCCCTAGCAACCTGGCCAATTTGGTTGCTAAGGAGACCTGACTGGAGTCACATTATAGCGACCACGAGGAGGTTACCCCATGTGACTCTACCCTCCCTAGCAACCTGGCCAATTTTGTTGCTAAGGAGACCTGACTGAAGTCACATTATAGCGACCATGAGGAGGTTACCCCATGTGACTCTACTCTCCCTAGCAACCGGGACAATTTGGTTGCTAAGGAGACCTGACTGGAGTCACATTATAGTGACCACGAGGAGGTTACCCCATGTGACTCTACCCTCCCTAGCAACCGGGCCAATTTTGTTGCTAAGGAGACCTGACTGAAGTCACATTATAGCGACCATGAGGAGGTTACCCCATGTGACTCTACTCTCCCTAGCAACCGGGACAATTTGGTTGCTAAGGAGACCTGACTGGAGTAACATTATAATGACCACGAGGAGGTTACCCCATGTGACTCTACCCTCCCTAGCAACTGGGCCAATTTGGTTGCTAAGGAGACCTGACTGGAGTCACATAGTGACCACGAGGAGGTTACCCCATGTGACTCTACTCTCCCTAGCAACCGGGACAATTTGGTTGCTAAGGAGACCTGACTGGAGTAACATTATAATGACCACGAGGAGGTTACCCCATGTGACTCTACCCTCCCTAGCAACCGGGCCAATTTGGTTGCTAAGGAGACCTGGCTGGAGTCACTCAGCACGCCCTGGATTCAAACTCACGACTCCAGGTGTGATAGTGTCAATACTCGCTGAGCTACCCAGACCCCACTGACTTGATGTTTTTTGATGTTTAACACACTAGTAAAAAAAAGCTAATTATTTTACCATTTGTTTAAAACAGGTTGAATTTATCCACAAAAAACACCTTCTGTGGCATTATGGGATTAATTATCCACTGCTTGCATGCTTTAGTATTTCAGTAGATGCAGTACAAGATGATTATTGATTGATTGTTCCTCCTTATCATGACAAAACTGGGTTTTCTGCTATCCTACTCATCTAACATAATGCATTTGCATGTGCTGTAGCAGGAATTTGAGAATAAAGGGAATCAAGTTCAAACCATTTCACAACACTGAATTTCATCACATTGGCTGTGCTGCCTCATCATTTGGGTGAACAGTCTTTTTTTCTCTTTTTTTTTTGTGGCTTTAGCACATTTGTTTATTTTTATTTTTATATAAAATCTAAATGTTAGTTCTCAGTCACCATTCACTTTCATTGTAAAATGCAGCCAAAGTGAATGGAGACCGAGAACTAACGTACTGCCTAAAATCATCTTTTGGTTTCCATGGAAGAAATTTACAGGGGTTTAGAACAGCAGGAATGTGAGTATATGATGAAAGAATTTTGGGGTGAACTGTCTCTTTGTTGTGAGCATCAGGATACTGTCTAATGTCTTGTAGACGACTCTCTCATCACAGGCCAGCTTGCACTTCCAGCTGTTGTCCAGAAGATGCCAGCAAAGCTTGTACAGGTGACGAAAATGTAAAAATATGTCAATTTGATTTTTTTACAGCAGTGATTCTAGACTGGTGGGTCTCAGGTCAGTTCTGGAAAAACAACGTTTAATACAAATAATTGAATGCTACTAACTTTGTAATCATGCAAAATCAAAATAGACTTGATGTGTTTTGACCAATGTAAAATATGTGTTCTGAAACTAAACCAGTCATGAAGCACTTTTACAGAATATACAGTCTAATGCAGACATCTATTGTAAGATTAATGTCTAAAAGTCTTTGAAGTACACATAAATGCATTGTTCTTTGTTATTTGGCTCAGAGTGAAGTAGAAAGGATCTACTTCACTGAGCCAAAGAACAAAGAGATGATGCAGGCAACAGTCTGTGAGAGTGAGGTGCATCCTGAGTCCAAGGTTCAGGCAGTGCCACATGAAGTGTCCCATGTCTTAGGGTTGGAGGTGGCAGCAAATCATCCTCTGTGGAGTCCATCGTAGTTGACTGACTGCAGTTAGTAGTCAACACTCAGCAACACGTAGGATCCAAATCGTAAAGGATCTACCTCCTTTTGTGGATTTTTGACAGATTGCGATCAAGTTCTTCACTGATAGTATGGATAAAGCACAGTTACACTTTGACCAAGCATCTCTGATCTATGAGAAATTGGCAGACAGAATTTTCATGTCCCGCCCCCAGACATACGGGTATAAAGGGAGGGAAATGCATCTGTTTCATTCAAGATTTTTCTGTGGAGCCGACAATGAGGTTCGGCCGCAACAGTGGCTCGGTTCAGTGACGTGGCCGGGAGGACACAACGTCTCGTTCCCTCCATCAGGGAACGGAGGTTACATCTGTAACCTAGATGTTCACCGTCTGTCGCTCACTTCGACGTTGTGTTGAAGAAGCGACACTAGGGGTCCAATTTAAATCACGCCATGGGCTGAGCCATGTACGTGTACTGCTGACACAGGAGCGGGCAGGTATTTTACGTGCCAAAGCAACCGGCTGTGTCAGGCTGCACGTACCCTTCCACAACGCCCCATAAAATCATTAAAGCCTCCTGGTTCTTTACCCCCGCGCCAGCCACGCCTTTTCTCTCTCTATGTTTCTCGCATAGAGTTAAAGCAGCTTGGGCCATCTTAACGCTATCATACGCATCGGGGAAGGTGATCTTTCCCAGTTTTCCTATTCTTTCAGGGGGAAAGACCCTGCGGAGACCACACCTGCCCAGACTGGGGGAGGCAAAGGGTGGTGAAATACATCACATGGGCTTTTTGGTCACATGTGGAGAATGGCGCGGTGGTAGATCCTACCTCAGTGGGAGGGAGGAGTTGCTACAGACACGGCGACCAGGGACCAGTTGGAACTACCCAAGGGAGACGCGGTTCTGCTCACAAGAGGACAGTACCACGGAAAATACACACAGGGGGGGGAAGTCCACGTAGGAGCTGACCTCTGCAGCACCTATTCCAGTACAGGGTAGATTGAGTACCCGCATTGGATTTGGTCGGCGAATTCCTCCGCTGAATTCGTGGACTAGAGGGCTAGGGAGGAGTCATCCAGGGAGCCAAGTTAGTGGGATCTCCTGGGATAAGAGCACATGATTTTACATCAGCAGAGAGAAAGGGCGCTAGGTGCAAGCAATCCACCCGGTCAGTTTGTCAGAGTGTTACCTAGTTCTACTGGCTCAGACCTGAGAAAACACGGGACGAAACCGACTCAACCCTGAGATTGTAAAATCTCGCAAAGGTATTGGGTGTTGCCCAACCCGCTGCTCTGCATATGTCTGCTAGGGAGGTGCCCCTGGCCAGTGCCCCTTGAGGACGCAACACTACTTGTTGAGTGTGCTCTAACCTGCAAGGGGGGGGGGGTGCGGCCTGGGTGTGATAGGCCAATGTAATTGGGTCCACTGCCCAGTGGGAAAGCCTCTGTTGGAGACAACGTTCCCTTTCCGCTGTCCGCCAAAGCAGACAAAGAGCTGCTCAGAATGTCTAAAGCTCTGCGTGTGGTCTAAGTAGATACGCAAAGCACGTACCGCACACACAGCAACGAAGGGGCTGGGCCTGCCTCCTACCGGGGCAGCACTTGAAGGTACACTACCTGGTTCCTGAAGGGAGTAGTAGGAACCTTGGGCACGTAGCCCGGTTGCGGTATTAGGATCACATGAGTGTCTGCCGGTCCGAACTCCAGGCAAGTGTCGCTGACAGAGAAGGCTTGCAGTCCCTGACCCTCTTGATGGAGGCGAGCGCTAGCAACATATAACATTCAGGAGGGCCATCTTCAGGGAGAGGGCCCTGAGTCCGACTGATTCTAGCGGCTCGAAGGGGGGTCTCTGAAGGCCTGAGAGGACCACTGAGAGATCCCAGGAGGGGAACAGGCTTGGCCGTCTTGCCGTCTACTGTGTCATGGTGGGCTGTGATAGTGGCTACATACATATTCAAGGTGGTGGGGGACAGCCTCCCCTCCAACCTCTCCTGCAGGAATGAGAGCACTGACCTAACTGCACACCTCTGTGTGTCTTCAGCCCGGGAAGAACACCAATTTGCGAACATGCGCCACTTCATGGTGTAAAGTTGGCTGGTAGAGGGGGCTCTGGCTTGGTTGATCGTGTCTACGACGGCAGGTGGTAGATCAGCTAGATCTACGTGCGTGCCCCGTCCCTGAGAAAGAAGGTCCTTCCTCAGGGGAATTCGCCAGGGAGGGGCTGTCACGAGGAGTACAAGATCCGAGAACCAAATCCGAGTGGGCCAATAGGGGGCCACTAGAGTGACATGTTTCTCGTCCTCCCTGACCTTGCACAGCACCTGTGCAAGAAGGCTCACTGGGGGAAATGCATACTTGCGCAGCCCCGTGGGCAAGCTGTGTGCCAGCGGGTTTGCCCCGAGGGGTGCCTCCATTCGGGCGTACCAGAGCGGGCAGTGGGAGGTCTCTCGGGAGGCGAACAGGTCTACCCGAGCCATGCCAAACTGTTCCCAAGTCAGCTGGACCGACAGGGGGTGAAGCCTCCACTCTCCACTGGGCAAGTGTTGTTGTGATAGCGCATCCGCCACCACGTTGAGGTTGCCCGGGATGTGAGTGGCACGCAGCGACTTGAGTCCAAAGGAGGAGATGATGGCGAATTGTGACATGTGGTGGGAGCGTACGCAGCCTTGGCGATTTATGTACGCTGCTGTGGTGGTGTTGTCTGATCGGATCAAGACGTGTTTGCCCTGAATTAGCGGGAGAACCCTCCGCAGGGAAAAAAGTACAGCCAAGAATTCTAGGCAGTTCATGACTGGCTACCCAGTATGCCGCCGCCTTTCTTGGGTACGATGAAGTAAGGGCTGTAGAAACCCTTCATCTCGGTTGGAGGGACATGCTCTATCGCATCTTTGAGTAAGAGAGTTGCGATTTCCACACGCAGGGATTTGGCATGTTCGCCGTGTACTGTGTTAAAGCTGATGCCCCCGAAGGGGGGGTGCTTCTCCTTCCGGCCCTGTGAGCGCCACGCAGACCTAAGGAATTAATCTTCCAGCCGCGAAGACTGTGGGGAGGACAGAGGGTTCCAGTGCAGCCCCACACTGACGGCGGCCCAGGCAAGCATGTCGGACATCTGGGCGTCAGCCTCAGACTGGGCGTGCTGGCCCGAAGGCGGCAGCCCAGTCGAGTCATCCGCATCAGACGCCGGACTGTTCTTTGATGCAGCAGCAAGCTCATCCGGCTCGGGGGGCTCAAGAGGATAGGCAGGCTGGCTGTGAGGCGAGCCGCTGTTGCCTCGAGCCCGGACGGAAGTCAACGAGCGTGCTGGAGGCCAGGTGGTTCGCGGGAACATACCCAGCGAAACTGAGCCCACTGCCATCCCCAAATCGACCCATCGCCAGCCGTGTCGTCCTCAATCCCGTGGGAAGGAGCGACGTGGGGGCCGGCTGGAGTGGCGTTCCTTCTGAGGAAGGAAAGCCGCGACCGCATGTTTTCGCAGTGAGAACATGAACCATCCACAAATGCTGCCTCAGTGTGATCGCTGCCCAGACACACGAGACAGCACCTGTGGCCATCAGGAGCGGAGAGCACTCTACCGCATCCAGGAACTACATAGGGGCGGAAGGGCATCTTTATAAAGATGCGTCCTGAAAAGGACGTTCAACGCCAGCTGTGTATTTGCTCTTTTAGAAGAAATAACTCTTTTAGAGAAATAAACTCTTTTAACTGCGCTGTCGAAGCACCCAGGGGCAAAGCTGCACTGCTGTGCAGAGAAGGGAGAAAGCCGTCCACTCTAATGGCCCTATGAGGTCCATGCCAATTCTAAGGAACCTCGATCAATGGAAGGGGGTGCAAAGGCGCTTTTGGTGTGTGCTTTTTCATTTCCTCATTCAGTTTTGGTCTGAGTTCATTCGGAATAGCTAAGAAAGCAATTTGCCATACGTCTCTGATCTCTAGATTGTAAACATTGGCCTGTAACTCTAAGGTGTCCCAGTAAGGCTGGAATGGACCTCTTCTTGGCATCATGCCAACTATTTCTTTGTGTGAGCTGCATTCCTCACACGTTAAAGGACGACTGATAGTTGTGATTTCATCTTCCGCATTTGTTATCGTCTTAATGACTGCGACTTGAACTGATTTTTTTCGGAACATCGCTAGCTTTTTGCCACGTCATAATCCAGCCTGCGTTCTTTTGTAATCTGAGTGGGATTATCCCCATGGGCTCGGTTACGAGCCTCTCTTGTGTAGTTTGCATAAACTAAGGTTACTGCATCATCGTCATCACTATCCTGTTTTCTTTCCGCATCAAATGGTGAATTTATGGCAGCTTCTTTTATAGCTGATATTGGGAAGCCTGCGTTGTTACAACAGTCTTCTAAAGCGGATGCATAATTTCGACCTGATCGAAGTTTTTGTTGGAGATCATTAATCTGCGCTTCCATCGCATCTACTCGTCTCGCCCAACTTTGCTTTTTATACACAAATGTGTCGACTTGAGCCCTCAATTTTTTTAATTCTTCCGATCGCGATTTCTCTATTTCTTTAATGTTTACTATATTTTGCTCGTTTCGCCATGGTGTCGATGTCGTTACGGCGAAGCAAGTTAACAATAGTGACGGGGGTTTTCCAGTATTTATATTTGGATTCTAGTCTCTGACCCTCCGTAGAGGACCATGATAAGATTTCATCATTACTCCATTTTAATTTTAGTCCTTTCTTGCATAAACGAAAAAGGAGGTCTTTGAATTTTATGGCAAGAGCTTCCATTACCTCCTCATCTACACTGCTTCTAGCATGTCCCTGATCCATGTTTTTGTCTAAAATCTTTAGCCCCACCGGATTTTTCGGTCTCTGGTCTAACAGTGGGTATTCCGACCCGTTCTATTAATGTGTCTATATGGGATGTGTCTGTGCTTTCCCTCAAAACTTCTAATAGGCAAAAAGAATGGATATACCAGAGCTGATGAAGACAGAGAAGTAGAAGAAGCTCAAAACTCATCCTCTGTACCAAACAGGATGTCATGCTGAAAAGACGTCTCTCGCTCGTTGGAGATCACGTCGGGGTCACAACTTGTAAAATGTCAGGCAAAACTGCTAAAAATATATAGATTTGCCCCTTGAAGGTCTCTGCATTCTTCTGTCTTTTCTGAGCACTGAAGTAAAGCAATTATTGTTAATAATTTGCACTTTACAAATTCATCCCAATATTAATTTGATCTGACTCCAATTTTATATTAATCTGACTCCAATTTTAAGTTGACCTCTAATTTAGATTAAAGCTCTAAATAACTTCTGATCATTCTTTTATTTTAATCATTTAAATTATTGATTACTCTGAATCCTCTTCTATTCATTTACCTTTTGATCAGTTTCTAATGAGATTCAAACTCATAGTCTTTAAGTGGCTTCCTCCTACATTAAAGCTTCAGTTATGATATAAATGATTCTTAAAATGGTATTCTCCTGCTCAGTTCCTCCAGAGCAGTTTCTCCCATTTTAAAGAACCAGTATTGATATAAATGATTTCAGAGGAATACAGAATAAATCAAAAAGTAACAATTTATTTGCCAGGTAGGATTTAAAACACAAGTTAAAGAAACAAGTCAATGAACATACCTGGCAGTTGAGAAATACATGTAATTTCAAAGCATGGGTTATTAAAGTTACACACATCGAGGTGTGGGATCATCTGACTACAGAGAATCTTGAGCTCTGGGCCAGCCTTCCTTAAATATCCAGACAGAATACACATTGGTGTACCAAATGGTATTATCCTTTGAGAATTTGGGGGTAAATGGGTTCTTGGCTTCCTGGTGTTAAACCTTCAAGGAAGAGGATAGACCTCCGGAGTTATTCAGTATTTTGCAAAGACTTTATAACTTTGTTGTCATTGAGTTTTATAAACCTGGGTACAAAAAAAATAATAATAAAAAAATTCTTTCTAAATGTATTAACAATTCTTGTTGCACTTAAATCGGTTTATATACTATTGTGATGATAGTGAAACTTTGTAGTATGGCACTTTTCGTACCACTGTCTCCTTAAGATGATTCGCTTATGTTTTTCCTCTTTTGTAAGTCGCTTTGGATAAAAGCGTCTGCCAAATGAATAAATGTAAATGTAAATGTACAAAACACTATACCAGACGCACTGAGACATTTGAAATGATACCAAACATGTTCCACTAGTTACATTATTTGTATACATCAGATATGGTCTTTTGTTACATACAGAGAGTTTGAGTTTGAGGTGATTCGGCGCTGAGGGGGAATGGATGAGGAGGAGAGGGGAGAGAATGGGACAGATGTGGAAGGGCAACAATGAGGTGTGAATTTGCGATCTTTGTTCAGAGGGGTGTGGTGCCTCAGGAAGAGTTGGTAATTGTGAGAAAGTTCATATGTTGATTTTCTTGAAGATCGTACATTTGCCCTTTGCCTTTGAATTCAAACACATTGGCACCCCGCCTTACAATTGGTCACAGAACAAACCTAAGAAAAAACTTCTCAAAACTTTTTGAAAAGTAGAGAACATGAAATGATCTAAATCATTCTTAAATTTATTTTCTTTAAATCTAGTTTTAGTGGCAGCTCTCAGTGTACCCATGATCAACCAATGCCTACACTGTATATATAAAACAAGAAATAAAAGAAAAATATCTCATCTTAAAAGAATCTACTATCTATCTTTTCTATAGTCGGGGCGCCCCTTTGTTTGAGTGGAGACATCAAGAGAGACACAGGGTATATCCCCTCCTGCTCACTCTCCTTACAGAGCGCAGGATCTGTTTCTATTAATGGCACTAACAAGTCTCACTCAATCTCTCCATTCAGACATTCCCTAGCAAAAATAATAAACACTACCGGTCTTATTTATGTTGGTTGATCAAGTTTACACCGATAAAGTTGCACTCACATGTAAATTGTTCTCCAGACATATTTAAACAGATCAAAAACAAAACATATAATCATGGGTTCTTACATTTTGATATCAAGACATTATAGCATTTAATTTAATATTGTCAAACATTGTGTTTTCTCGTAAAATTGAATAGACAGCACACATTTAAGATTTACTTTTCATACTTCAGTTACAAAATCCTTCTATTTAATTTCTCTTTCCCATTATCTTCACATGTTAGCATTTCCATTGTGGCTTTCTGCTATAGGTATACTGCTTACCAGCATACGTGAATGCAAATAAGTCTTTACTTTCCTCCAATTTTCATGTAATATTTGTCAGCAGAATGAAAAATCAGTGGATTTACTGTTGTTTCCCATTGGCACTGTTTAGCTTTCTTTTTTTTCATCATTGGCCCCAATTTACAATTCTTCCCTAGATATAAGGGTACATGTGGAGCAGATACTATTACATTAAATCAATTTTTTTACAAATTCATTCTCAGTTACACACAAAGCTGCTCCCTGTTTACCAGTCCTGTTTGTCTTTCTTTTTCTAACTCCACCTGTCCCTCCATCTGCATTTCTCCTAGAACCTCTACAGTTCCCTTGAGGATTGGGAACTGACCTTCTGATATGGAGGGGGTTTGACAAGGGCCTCGTCTCCTTCCCTACTCATCTCCCTTCTACATCCTTCAGTATTTTTCTAGCCTGTCTTATATTTTTCAGATCATTTTCTCCCTCTCTCTTTTTGCTTCTCTCTTTTCATTTTCATTACTCCTATCTTTAGTTTTGTAATCTTTTTTCAATGTTTCCATTTCCTCACACAACGATACATCAAATCTTCCTTTTTTGCCATTTGTTTGAGAGTTATCTGTAAGTTCTTTACACAATGGATATTTTAATCCTAATATGTCCACAGGAGTGGCTGCCATATTTATGCCTTATGTATTATGACAACACTTATCTTTAATGCAACCTTTGTTTAAAATCCAATTACTTAGTTGAATTTAGTTTATTGCAAAACACTGGAGTCAAAGTTTTTTCTCAGATAATGTGATTTCCCAAATGAAATTCAAATACTTTTAAGTTTTCTAATATTTTATTAATCTTACTTGTCACTGTGAAATGAACTTATAAGCACAGTTATATCACTTAACTGTATAACTTCTCTTGTATGTTAAATAATTGTCTTTGCTTCAGTCTAGTTAGGAGTTATGACCAGTCAACAGTTGCTTTTTCTCAGTTTATCTAATCTTACACCAGGCTTCCTGTGTTGCCTGAATAGAACAGCCCATTACTAAATCTTGTTCTGCCAGCCAAAAGTTAATTTTTACCTTCCATGCACATTTTGGTTTACGGCCATGTTGTCTCACAGTTTTTATTATTTTCCCTATTGTTAATTTATACTGTATTACTCTTTTGCCTCATATATTGATGGAAGATTGAAATAGATGTTCTTTGTTATAAATTGCATATATACTCTTATATACTTAGTTATGCGTTAAAGTTTTTCTCTCTGGATCACAAATATTGCAATTTTGTAGAATTGCCAAACAACCCACAAAGCCAAGATTTCTGTTAACCAAGGCAATTCCTTTCCAAAGTTTCACGAGATAGGCTTTCATTCCCAACATCCATTCAACGTATAAAAGACAAATCTACTTTATTAGACAACATTAACTCCATTCATACTGTCCCTTTTTAAATTTTAGGGCTCATATAACATACACTCTATGTTCCTTTTATTGTTTAAGGACTCATCATACATTCCAATCCCTGTAGTGGGCTTATATCTGTACTCAGTCAAACACTTCCATACACACACTTTCAAACACAGACACAAATACACTCACAACCACAGAAATTTCACACTTATTATGCACACAAGAACTTAATAAACACAGAGCTCACAATAACACAAAATAATTCTAGTACGCAACTATTCTACCACTCTTGTGTGACGTGCTCCTCAGGATTTATATACATATGCATTTTAATTCCTCAACCTATGAGAAAACTGTACTGTTATCCTTCATGGCCCTCTTAACAGTAGAAAATTTATCTCAAACAAATTCTCACTGTCATCCATCAAGGCCCACTTGACAGTAGAAAAATGTATTACATGCAATTATTTCTTCTGGAATCAAAACCCTTTATTTTTAATTTTCCTTATTTAAATTTGGAAGAGCTTTTAGAGTGTTCTTACCACCACAGGTAAACTGGCAAGCAACACAAACTATTATATAGTGAAATGCTTACCTTTTAAGGTGGCCACTTTTTTGTGTTGCTTGTAAAGTCAACCCACTGCTGTGGTCACTTCTGCCCTGTTCTGTCCCTTTGTGGTCGCCATTTGTTGTGGTTCTTTCTCGTTTTGTGACAAACTCACTCTCAAAGACTTGGAGTTTTTGATTTCAGAAGAATAGACTTTATTACCAGACCATAAAGCTGAGTTGCCCCTGCAGAAAAACTGATGTGTCTTGAGTTTGCACCCACTTGCATAGCTCTCACAAGGTGTGGCTAAAACCTTCCATATCATGTTTCTATAGTGTTTTGAGCAGAAAAACATCTTTGGGAGGCCCCAACCGATCTTCCTTATCTTCAAACCAGAAGGCTTCGGTTACATCCTGTGAGCAATTTTCACACTATGTAAAAACACTTTACTAAGAGGGGGCCTCAACATATATTTTCTTTAGCTTCAAAAGAAGTAAATAGGAAACATCTGCAAGTCATTCATGTGTGTGTCCATGCACCTCCGACATTCCATTCCCAGACTTTTATGCTGAACCACTCATATACACAAAAAACACATATGACCAACAGATATAAATGCTATAATTACATTTGATTACACTTCATTAATTTATATTTAACTTGATAAAAATACACCACATCTGGACACCCTTTTTATCTCCCTCCAACTCTCACACAGAAACACAGAACAGCTGTACGAGATAATTTCTCACAGGTGTCAATCCTTACCGTTCTCCTTCTCCCAGCCCCGCTCTCCACAGACGTAACTCTGCCCCGCCCACATTACCAGACGTACCTTGTGGGGTTATGTACACAACCAAAATCAATATGACAGTGCAGATTGCGGATATTGTGATGGTGTGTTTGGCCTGCACGTATCACTTAGAATCAAGACCTGAAATTCTGCTTTGGTCTCATTAGAACGCAAAACCAAGAGTGTCTTTAAGTCCACAGCTAACCCATTCTGTGCTCTGCGTAGGAAGAAGAACCTTTATCACACATTGCAATGGGTTTGACTTTTATTTTTCACTGCGATGAATGAACCGAAATGTTCAGATATGATTGTTAACATCTTATTCTTGACTTAGGCCACTATTTGATTGAACTAGGATAAGTGAAAGAAATGGTTTACACCTATAGTTCAGTCCTATTAGTTTCCACCTTCAGATTGAAAATGTATCGACGGCCACTTAGCAAGCAGCATTGGTTCTGGAATATGTGGTAAATGATCGTGGGTGTGCCAGTTTGAATAAGCGGAGTGGAGATTTAGATTTGAATTGAACAAGTGCAGTGTAGGTCGCTTTGGAGGAAAGCATCTATTGGACAGATCACATTCAAACCCACATCCATTCTTCAGTGGACACAAAAGCATGTTTGGCAATCATGTGTGACTATTTAATAATTTCATGTCCCATTCAGAGGGGTTTGTTAGATTTTGCTATAGGTATAATGATAAAATCATCCATTGCACATATCAAAGGTATGTTGAAGACAAGCAAAGCTTCAATAAGTGGCATGAAATGAAAGATTAGATTATAGATAATAATTTATTAAAATAGTTCATGAGTTAATCTGGTGAATGAAGGGTTTTATTATCAATTGTGAGAAATGCTGATAAAACTGATTTGAGGTGGCTTGCTGTCTGTAACTCGTATATCTCGTATAGGGGGCAAGAGAGTGAATCTTCAGCAAGTGTAGATGTTTTTCATTGCTCATACCAATGGCATGTTAAGACAAAGCAAACTTAAACTAATAGGTGTAATGAATTAGAGAACATGAGGCGAATCTGAAAAATGCAAAACATGGACATCACATGATATTTGATGTAGGTTTAAAACAGCAAGCATACGTATGGCTCTCTATAAAAAATATATTTTTAGAAATGTACATGAGATGCTCAGAATATTGAATGGTAAATAAAAAAAGGATGCTATTGTCAGAGGACTAATTTGACAGAATTTAAGAGATCTTCTTAAAGTTACATCATTTAAATTCAATAATGAATTGTTAGCTATGTAAAATGAATATGTAATTTGTACACTTACTATGTACAAGTCATGGCAGCTTGACATTTTAATTTCAGTTCATTTACTTTGTGAAGTAAATTTCTAAGAATGATGCTCAGAGTCAGATTTTCTTTCCAATGTTTTATTGCGTTACGAGTTCTTAACAGAAGTCTGAAAATGCTAAAGTGTACATTACATTATATACCTTTCAAGCATTAGTAAAATGGTTGTGACAGAATATAACTGCTTAGAAAGAGCTCATTCCCTTAATTGGTTGGTTAGTTGATGCTTCACACCCTCTGTCTTCTAGTGATGCGTTCCACATATATTGACTAGTTTCAGTGCCTTTTTATCTCTCTTTCCTCGAATGCAAACAAGTATACTTTCTGTTCAATGCAGACATACACGTACACACGTACATTTATTGCCATGCAAATGGGTAATTTCTTTAAGTTGTACAAACACACCACTTATAACAATATTCATGGACAGTAATACAATTTAATAATGTATTAATAATCATTTGTATTACATTAATTTAATTATACTTAATATATTTTCATCTTATGGATCGTGGTGGAAGAACACGGCAGTTCCTGGAGTGCTCTAATTGGCTCAATATATTAAACTATCAATATTCAAAATTCAAAGGTTAAATTCTTTTTTTACAAAGTTATCTGAAAACCATGTGGTGGACCAATTCTGGGGACAATGTAAAACATTCACACTAACAGAACTTGAGCACAAATGTTATTCATTATTTACCGCAGGCGCGTCGTTAGACTATGTTTTTTTTATAGCCCCAGATCTAAAAAAAAATTAATTTATTGATAATTATTATTATTATTTAATAATTTTGTATTTATTTTTAAAAAAAATGACCGGGTCTTTTAATCTATCCTTCGGAATCATGTATTAAAGACGATTAAAATGTGTTCAAGCAGATCAGAGTTACTATGGTTATTGGTTACTATGGTTACAGCATGTTTGCATTTAGCACCAGAGGAGAGAGAGCCTGAAAGAGCCATCGGTTAATTTACAGCTTTAGGGCTTGACTGTCATTGTTGTTTGTGGCTTCTGGTGGTAGCTATTATGGACATTAGACACTTTTAAAAAAGTAAAATAAGGAGTAATGAATGATACGAGGCGGATGAGAGGCAAGAAGAGTTATTTACTGGCGCAACAACTCATTCATTGATTCATTCCTATCATTGAACTTCTAGTCAGAGGACTTAAAGGTGTTTGTAACCTCCGTCGAGATATCCAAATACAGATATAACTCTAACTCGGGAGATTAACGCAGGGCTCTCAAGTCTCACGCATTGGCCGTGAGACACGCAATTCAACTAGTTCACACGCTCACACGCCACACCGTGTATTTCTCACCCTGAAAAGGCAATGCCAACCAAGTTGTCCCGCAAGCTTTATATATAACGTTGTATACGAGGCGCAGGCACACAAAGTGAAGTTTCCTGCCGCCAGCGCGTATCTCGGCCAGATTGCGTTCATTACTATTAGTGATGTTACGTTCGTGAACGAATCGTTCTTTTTGAACGAATCTTTTAGGTGAACGAATCATTCTCGTTCACGTTATCCATTGACTCATATTTCTCGTTCACTGAAATTCCTCCCTCCACCACTGTGCGCCGCTATTGCGCGCATGCGCAGCTCAATGAACCGTGTAGCTCTGTGGACCGTTTCATCTGTCAAAGACAAAGAGTGACTAAACCTCGAGCCAATAGCCTTCGAGTATGATACGAGGACGGAGCATGTGATTTGTTGAATCTAGTGAACGAATACGCCCTTTATTGAGTTGCTTTGAGTCTGAACGAGAGAGAGCTCTCCCGTTCGTGAACGAATTGAACGAACTGGTTGCTATACCCAGTTCGTGTACCAGGTCGGCCATTCTGTCAATCTCGTTCATCAATCAGCAGTAAGTGAATGCAAAGCGCAGGTATCCGTACTGTGCACGCGCAATTCATATCTTACATACTACAGAACATAACTCGTAACTCCTCGTTTAACTCGTTCTGACCAAACAAATAAAATGTTAACTAGCCTGCCTAGTATGCAAACAAATTAAAAAACACTTGTGATTTGGTCATCCGAATAGAGTGTAATTTAAAAGTGTAAAGACTTTGGTCACTTATTTAGACTTATTTTATCCATTTAATGAGTAGGGCACCATTTTTAATAAAGTCAAATCAGTTTTTATTTTGTAACAAGTAAATACGTTAGTTGAACAACACATTTTGCCGCACCTGCTGCTGACGTATTTGTGTAATATGGAGAAAAAAAACCCTGAACGAATCAGTGAACGAATCTGAACGAATCATTTTGGTGAACGAACTAAAAATAAAGAGTCTCTGGAAAGAATCAAAATTTCCACCACTAATTACTATTCAACATAGATGCGCGAACACACGGAAGTTAACGGAACATTCTCGGCCACCGTACGTTCGTTACTAGGTAACCAACAACATCGCGCGAACACACTTCGTGATGGTGAAGGTAACTTAAATTGGAAGAAAGCTCGTCTAACATTTTTAGCATGCGCGTAATTTGCACGGGGGTTACAAAAATCAGATCCAGCTAATATAACCCCCCCAATATCATCATTCAGATTAAAAGAAATATGAAATATTCCGAATGAATACTTTTTTTCGTTTTCTTTATTAAATTCATTTGCCAGCAAGAAAGATAGTATCATTAAATAATCTGTAACGTACACACCACGTTTTGTTTTCAAACACCTTTATAACGATCGCGTTAGTTGAGCTGTTTGCGCAACGTATTTTAGGTAGCTGCTATCGTATAAAAATACCTAAAAAAAATACATACATTTTTAGGAATTTACCACCTCCGGCTCAATTTGAGAATATTATTATTATTTATTTTATTTTACACAGCAGAGGCTGAACCATGTTGCAGTGTGTCACATCCATCAGGACAAATTGGACCTCTTAACTAAGTCAGTGTGTGCACAGTTCGTTTCTTTTACACCGAGACGTAAACAGGTGTTTGGTGCTTTTTTCTGAATGGTATGTGTGTTAAGTTGCAGCCTAATATGTTGTAACATACCTTAAAATACAGATAGGCCTTCTTTTGTATTTACATGCTTTTGTTTAGATTTTGTTAGTGGATGGTAAGTTTTGGTGATGCCCACCAATATGTGAAATCTGTTCAGAAAAAAGGTGCAAGCTGCACTCCAGTGTGCCACCCTGTATTGTGTAATGTATTGAGAGTTGAATTGTGCATAATACATTTGATGCATGTAGGTGCCAATACAGTGATGCAATTGATTAATCTTTACGTTCTTGTTGTTGTTTTTTTCATAAGATATTGAACACAAAAAATCAATTAAATGGAAGCTGCCACTGCTGGCTAGTGTTTAAACACTTAATTTAACTACTGTGTCATTATGGCATAAATAGTCAAGTGAACAGCTGCATTTACGTTAAGTAGCCTAAATCAGTAAAAGTATCACAATGTATTTCTAATACAGGAACGGCAAATTAGC
This sequence comes from Moxostoma hubbsi, assembly GCA_032164185.1. NCBI lineage: Eukaryota > Metazoa > Chordata > Actinopteri > Cypriniformes > Catostomidae > Moxostoma > Moxostoma hubbsi. The sequence goes on along the minus strand of JAVLUX010000037.1, from coordinate 28,058,282 downwards.
ATGTCACCTTTACACAAGAAAATTATTAAATAAATAAATAAATTAAAAATATGCCGCGAGTTTAACCCCCCCAATGGTAGACGCAAAGTTACGCCCTTGATTTTTAGGCTAGAACATTTAATATATAGCCCATCCTGTACATTATATTGATGCAGTCAAAAACTCGCAACTACTTTGCAACCAGGCCAGAAGCTGTGGCTCAGTTTGGCTAGCTTACATGATCTGAAACTAAGGGAAATGTTAGTGGGTATGGGAAGGAATGAAGATATGTATTTTTTAATTTTATTTTAAATTGTATATTATACCGTATTATTAGTCTTTTTTAGAATAGAATTAGGAATGGACGCTGGACACAGTAGTTTATATTCATTTTTTAAAATATTATTTAATATTCATGTATTATTTATGTGTTTCTGTGAATAGCTGTTACAGTTCTACAAATAAAGCATTCTATCTTTTTACCTATCATTTAAAATGCTACAAAAAATGCACCTGAATGCAGGAAATGAAGTGTTTAATGCCCAACATTTCCGGGGGGAGGTCCCCCAGACCCCCCATTTATATTATTATTGCTTATTATTATGTGCCTATGAGTAGTAGTAGTAGTTACCAAAAGCGGGGGTGGGTGGGTGGCGGGGACTGGGCTAAGCCCCCAATGTATCAAGACCCTAGCAACGCCCCTGATTTACCTGTTTAGCTGCGTCAATCGACTCCAGAAACTCATCCTTCATATCGTCAAGGTACTCAATCATGTCCTCCCCAGCAAAGGTCTTCTGTTTCAGGTAGTCCAGCAGAGAGCCCACTTTTTCCCAGAACTTTTGAAGCTGGATGAGAATTTGTTGAATTCGGGACAGGCAGCTCTGGACCTCATCAAGGTGAGAAACACACGGAATTTGACCTGGAATACCAGACGAATCCAACACGAAATTCATGTGAGATGTTTGAACATTGCACGCATGCAAACATATATATATACCACAAATGCATGCAAAACAAGAAAACCATTTCACCATTTTCGATTTGTAATTTGGCCAAGTTCAGCTGGTTGTCCATCAGTTTATTTTGAATGTCCCACTCTCTTTCTTTCAGACGTTGTTTTTCAAGGCTCAGTTGAGACAGTTCACCATCAAGAGTTTTGAACATGGCTTCATGAGAAGTGTTAGTAACCATCTTGCAAATGTAACCCATAATACTTTCCACAAATGGCACAATCATAGAAAATATGGCAACAGCTGGTACCATGGCACCGGTGGCATCGGGTGTCAGTGCAGGTGTGCTGATCGTGCTCTCTTCCTTGGCACCGGTGATGTTGCTGATAAACTTCTGAATCTCTGAATTCTTCTTCTCAATCTCTTTCTCACATTTTTCGATGTCTTCAGTGATGCCATGAAGGTTTTTGTCCAGATCCTCCACGATATCCTGAATCGCCTTCATCTCACTGGTTAACCGCTGCTGCTTTTTCTCTGTCTCCTCCTTTTCAGTGATGATGTCACTGGTCGATGAGGCCACATCATTGTTATGTTGATTGTACCTGAATATGCACCAATTATTATTCTTGTTTTTGGTATATTAAAGAACATTATGAGTACATATTGCAAATAATTTGGTAATTTATAATTAATATTACTATTATATTCATATATATATTTTAATTTGACCTGTTCACAATGACTTTAACATCACTTATGATTTCACAGATCCATTCTTTTGCTTTTTCAATGAATTTCAGTGCTAATTGTGGCTTGTTCTTCATCACTGCCACCTTCAGACTGGGGAGCAGTGATTTCACAAGGTTATCACTGGTTCCTACACACTGCAAAAACAGAAATAAGAGATAAACTTTCCATCAAAGGATAACTATGTAATATATATATATATATATATATATATATATATATATATATATATATATATATATATATATATATATATAAGCAAACAGCTCTGGAAATAATTAAGAGACCACTGCAACATTATCAGTTTTCTTGATTGACTATTATTAGGTATTTGAGTAAAATGAGTTTGGAGTTACTGGCGACCTGTCCAGGGTGTACCCCGCCTTTCGCCCGATGTTAGCTGGGATAGGCTCCAGCCCCCCGCGACCCTGTATGCAGGATAAGCGGTTGACGATGGATGGATGGATGGAGTTTGGAGTTTGTTTTATTCTATGATGTACTGACAACATGTATCCCCAATTCCACATACAAATATTGTTTTTTTTATTGGGCTGGCCATGACAGGGTCTTGATCCGGTGGTCCTCCATCCACACGATGATTGATCTGGCAGTGTGGCATGGGGCATTGCCCTGCTGGAGAACACAATCTTCTGAGTTGGTGAGATATCAGTGATGATCTGGGGGTGCTTCAGGACGGCTGGAATCAGGCAGATTCATCTTTCTAAAGGATGCATGAACAATGCACAACATGACAATGTTCCCCGACTCTGAGGATTGGTTTCTCCAGCAGGACAATGCGCCATGCCACACTGCCAGCCCAATCTCTAGACCTGAACCCCATTGAACACCTCTGGAATGTGATCAAGAGGACGATGGACGTCCACAAGCATCAAACAAAGCCGAGATGCTTGAATTTTTGCACCAGAAGGGGCATAAAGTCACCCAACAGCAATGTGAAAGACTGGCAGAGGACATGCCAACAGCAATGTGAAAGATTGGCAGAGGCCATGCCAACAGCAATGTGAAAGATTGGCAGAGGGCATGCCAAGATACATGAAATCTGTGATTGAAAATCAGGATTATTCCAGCAAATATTAATTTCTGAACTCTCAGTTAAAACATTAATATTGTGTTGATTAATAATGAATATCAACTTTTGGGGTCTGAAAACACGCCATCTTTTGTGTAATTATCCACGCATAAATGCTCTAAATGACAATATTTGTAAGTGTAATTTGGCAGGAATGTTGTCAGTACTTTATAGAATAAAACAAACATGTTCATTTTACTCAAACACACACCTATAGTCAATCCAGAGAATGGATAATGCTACAGTGTTCTCTTAATTATTTCCAGAGCTGTGTACTATAGGTTAACGGGTATTACATTTTGCCCCGCCCCCCTCTTAAAAACCTCTAATCTTTAAACAACAATTATTTAGAAGAATAAAGAAAGCACATTTCCTAGTGTGTGTTTTATTTTATGTATTATAGCATACACACTAAACCAAAATATGGATATAATAATGCTGATGGAAAATGAATACAGGAATACCTTCAGCAGAACAGCCTCAGATGATCCAAAGAGAAGTTGGGTTTCTACAGCTCACTCTCTGAGGAGTCGCTCCAGTTTTGGGAAGTTCCCCAGACACAGGTAAGAGAGATGATAGAGAAGAGCTGTACGCTGAGCAGATGGAAGAAGCTCCTGGATGAACTCTGGGCTCCATGTAGAGTCACTGGGAACAAGATCTAACATACCAAAAATTTGTGAAAATTATAGACATCTGATAAACTGAAATGGTCCTGGTTCATATGCTGGTCTCTGTGATTGGCTAGTTCTTGGCTGAGACAGTCTGGAGCCTATCGCTAACCGGGTGCGTTTTTCGACTGTCTTGAACCGAACGCTGACGTAACGAGTTACGCAACTACCTAACCTGCCCACAAACAAACATGACACTGCTTAACTAGGGAATTATGAACTGCAACATTGAAATCGTCATTAACATTGGTCTTTTTGCCAGTGTATACAGTAATTATATGTTTACTTGAGATTTACGCTGGTTTACTTAACCAATAGCGTTGCCAATTATGAGAAGATGGTGATCTTAGTGGTTAGCTGACCACAATCCCCTAACTGAGCAAAAACAATGCACAAAATAAGATGAGGACAGTGTGAGGAAAGTTAGTGAAGCTGGCAAATGTTATAATTTACAGATATCAACTGCAAAGGACAGTGTCTGGAGCGTGACCGACATTGGTCTCAATGCTCCAGTTAAACCACTTGTTGATCACCAGACTTCATAGTACAGAGTTTGATTAGCTACAAATCCGCCATGCGCTGTCATCATCCTCCACTCCGCAATCTATTTAAATTTTACAACTCTTAATTTTCTAATTCAAATATCTCCAAAAGTTGAACACATTGAAGACTGAAACCACGCTCATCTTGACCAGTCTGATGTGTGGATATTGCTAATCACATATTAGATAATTATGATAGAAAAACACTAGTTTCATACAAAACTGGATTTGTGAAAATGTTCATGCCAACATGCATGAAGTCATTTTCTATCATAATTATTATGTGTTTGCAGAATGTGTCCTCTCAAAGCCTTTAACACGGATTTGTCAAGAAAACAGTTGAATCCAGAACTACAAAAGTGTTAAGAGACAAAAACTGATCTGTAAAAAAAAATCACAAATCATGAAGGTCTATTTGAGATTACTGTGAACTGTGAAGATGGTCAGTTTTTATAAGCTGATTTCTCTGATGACTTTATCCAATGACACAGACTATATTGTTATTATTACACAAGGCAATGGGGGTAGAGCAGTAAGACACAATCAAACATGACCAAATGTGATATGTAGAAAGAGGCACTTAAAACTAACGTTGCTTAAGATCATGTTGGAATAAAGTTTTTAAAAAAAGTCAGCTGATTAAGATTTATTTAGAAAATCTCACTTTTGCTATCAGCCATGGTTGTTGAAAGAGTGTACACTTGTAAAGTCTCCTACAGCACAGTCTCTAAACATAGTATATGGTGTATTTCTTTGTGTTTCTCTGTGTACTTCTCTAAAAACAGATATATGGTGTATTTCTGTGTTTCTTTTAATTAGGCTAGTTGTATATCTCTCGACCAGTCATGGTGTCTGCTCTAGCAAACTGAAAGTATAATGAATATCTTTAGAGCTTGTACTCCTTTTCATTTGATCTAATAACATTGTGCGTGTGAGCAAAAGAAGCCCCCTCAGTAAGAGGGTACATAGATGTTTAAATCAAGGGCTAGGGATGTGTGCTGAGGACACGGCTGTTTTTCTCTCACACACATATTTCTAAGTTAAAAGCATTCTTTCCTTGAACAGTGACTTTGTCAAAAATTGAGGAGTTTCCAGCTGAATGTGAAAGATATACGTTTAAGATATAGGTTTTTAAAAATAGATGAGTGAGGGATTTGCCACCAATATTTAATTAGCAAGCAACATAAAACATATTGGTGTCAGGAGAAAGAATTGAGGGAAATAATCCCATTGGCTAGAGATAAGGAGCAGAATGACAACAAAAAAGGTATATAACTGGGAACTTAGGATAATGAAGGCAGAACGGGCAGCTGACCGGTCTCATGTAGTTTGTTGGTGTTCAATAAACTATAACTTTGGCATCTGGAACTTGGGACTCCGAGAGTTTTCTTACAACTTAGAGAGAATCATCTTGAATATTCCACGACATATTCTTTGGCGCCCAACGTGGGGCCGGCATTGAGGTCAAAGGAGCCAGAGGTTACTGACAGGATGCTGAACGGATCGCACAAAAAACACCAGCGCCATAAATCGAGGTAAGCGTTTTGCTTAAGGTGTTTTTGTGTGATCTGTGATAGCAAGTCCCAGTAAGTGGCTTCCCTAAGACTTTTGCCGGTCCGAACATAGAATAATTTGGACTAATTGGCTAAGATAGAGGTGAGTTCCAGATTTCAAAATTGGGGAGGGGGGTAGTTATTTAGAGAAGAAGATAAAAGGCCTGTAGAGGTGTGTCGTGTGCGACGGCGCGTGTTAAATCCCGTGTTTAGGTATATAATCAAGAAGTGGAAAATTCCTGTAGCTACAGGTGGGAAAATCCTAACGCGGGTGCATTTATAGTAGAAAATTCGCGTCATAATTCCTCCAGGTGTTAGATTAGATTATTTATTGCGGTGTTTTGACAGAACCCGGACTGAGCAGAAAACGGGGAATTGTTGAACTCTGTGTGTGTTTGAAATAATGAATAATGTGCATGACTAACTGTGTTGTTGGTGCCTGTGTACTTACAAATACTAATTGAGCTGGTTTTGTGTGTTTGTTTAAATGCATGATTCTAGTGTTGATGAGGTATTGTGTGCAGAGGCGGAGTGGAGCGGAGAATCAGATACAATAAAGAAATGCCCAAGAGTGAAATGGGACAAATAAACTGCAACAAATTGACTGAGTAAAAAGACTGTTGTAAAATTAGAGACAAATGGTATCTGATTCTCTGATATTTCCTTGTCTTGCTCTCACTCACTGGGGGCTGACCGGACAGCCCCCTGGGAGGGAGAGAAAGACAGAGGAAACTTAGAATAGAGAAGTTGAATAATTGGAAAAAGATAAAGAAAAGGCAAAATGTTTTCCATTGCAGTGAACAAGACTAGAGAAAAATGCAGAGACAGGAGAGTTTTATCCGTTTGTTGTCTGGAAAGAAATCGCAGCAGGTAACATCTCTCTCATACAGTACTAGAGACTGAGTCCTGTGAAGAGCTGTAGGGGAGGGGCTGAGCAGAGACAGAGCTGTAAAGGGAGGGGCTGCTGAGCAGAGACAGAGCTGTAGGGGAGGGGCTGCTGAGCAGAGACAGAGCTGTAGGGGAGGGGCTGCTGAGCAGTGACAGAGCTGTAGGGGAGGGGCTGCTGAGCAGAGACAGAGCTGTAGGGGAGGGGCTGCTGAGCAGAGACAGAGCTGTAGGGGAGGGGCTGCTGAGCAGTGACAGAGCTGTAGGGGAGGGGCTGCTGAGCAGAGACAGAGCTGTAGGGGAGGGGCTGCTGAGCAGAGACAGAGCTGTAGGGGAGGGGCTGCTGAGCAGTGACAGAGCTGTAGGGGAGGGGCTGCTGAGCAGAGACAGAGCTGTAGGGGAGGGGCTGCTGAGCAGAGACAGAGCTGTAGGGGAGGGGCTGCTGAGCAGAGACAGAGCTGTAGGGGAGGGGCTGTGAGCAGAGACAGAGCTGTAGGGGAGGGGCTGCTGAGCAGAGACAGAGCTGTAGGGGAGGGGCTGCTGAGCAGAGACAGAGCTGTAGGGGAGGGGCTGCTGAGCAGAGACAGAGCTGTAGGGGAGGGGCTGCTGAGCAGAGACAGAGCTGTAGGGGAGGGGCTGTGAGCAGAGACAGAGCTGTAGGGGAGGGGCTGCTGAGCAGAGACAGAGCTGTAGGGGAGGGGCTGCTGAGCAGAGACAGAGCTGTAGGGGAGGGGCTGAGCAGAGACAGAGCTGTAGGGGAGGGGCTGAGCAGAGACAGAGCTGTAGGGGAGGGGCTGCTGAGCAGAGACAGAGCTGTAGGGGAGGGGCTGTGAGCAGAGACAGAGCTGTAGGGGAGGGGCTGTGAGCATGCACAGAAACGGAGAAGACTTTTTTTTTCTTGTCTCAGTTTCCTCATGAAACAGAAATCCTAATTTGGTGGCAGGCTGAGAGGAGAAAATAAGTAGAATTAAAAAGATTAATAATAACAAGGAATTAGTGATCATTTCTAGAGTTATGAACAAATTAACTACAAAAAAGAAAGGAAAAAAAAAAGAGTTTAAGGTGATTTTTAATAGAGAGAGTAAAGGAGAATTAGCACCAATGAAGAAATTGTCTTGAACCGAGACCTAAAATGGATGAGACAGCTGTGGGTAGAAGTATATGGGTTTTAATATAAAACCGAAGAAGTAACAGATATAGTAATCAACCACTGTAAATAACGAGTGGTTTTTATGGAAATAAAGGAGAGGGATAAAAAGAGGAGAGCAAAAGGAGGGGCAGAAGTAATAGGTTTGTTTTAGTATAATTAAAATTCTAGGATTTGGGATCCAGATAGAGAGATTGATCCTCTGCTGAGTAATTAATGAGGAGTATGTGTGCAATTTACAGCAAAGAAAATCTGTTTAGGCTATTTTCAAACTTCCATCAATACGAGAGGCAGAAGAGATCTGATGATTAAAAACAAAGAGGGCAATTAATGAATATTCTGGTTGTAGAATTAAAACCAATGATAAAAATTGTGTGTTTGTGTATGTGTATGTATGATGATGTATGTGTGTATATGTGTATGTACGTATAAGGATAAATATAATACAGTATAAACAAACAAATACATGTAAAACAAAAATGTGCATGAAATCAAAAAAGTTAACTCTTAGCTGACTGGACGATGTTTATTGTTGGGCTGTTCTTTTCATGTCATGAAGGAAGCCTGATGTGAGATTAATTAAACTGAGAGGGAGCAGCTGTTGAATGGACATGTGCCAGATCATAACTCCTTTTATATCTGAGTGACGAGTAAGAATATTTAGATTATATAAAAAATTAAATCATTTTAAAGTGATTGAATTCTATTTGGGAAATCACATTATCTGGAGAAACAATAAAGCTTTGAGTCAAGTGTATTGCATTAAACTAAAGTCAAATAAGTAATTGGATTTTAAACAAAGACTGTATATAAGATAAGTGTTGTTATATTCAAGCAAATGGCAAAAGAGGGCCAATGATATGATGATAAAATAACTAATAAGAAAATTATATTTTGTATCTTATGAATTCATGTGTCTGTTTTATGTTCTGTCCGGTCCAGTTTATGAGAAAAAAAAAAAAATATTTTAACATTATTAAATTATACACTAGAAAGTTGTTTTAGATTTTTCTATGATTTTAAAAGTGTCTGGAGAACAATATAAATGTGAGTGCAGCGCTGTCGGTGTAGACTTGATCAACCAACAGAAGATAGACAGAGATTTTATATTTTTGTTAGGAACTGTCTGATGAAGGCATTGAGGATGAGTTTGAGGGGAAACAGGCCTCTCTTGGTGTCTTCAGACAGACAGAAAGGGGCCCCGACTTTAGAAAAAGATAGATAGCAGATAGATAGATATTTTATTTTTATTTTATTTGATTTTTGTTTTGTTTGGTATACACAGAATAGGTCTTGGTTGATCATGAGTACACTGAGAAGCTGCATTTGAGACTAAAATTAAAGGAAAATAAATGTAAGAATGATTTGGATCATTTAAAAATTGGTCTATGGGGCAGGTGAAGCCCATGGAGAAAGGTTAAGATTAAATTGAACATCATACCGTCCTCAAATATGAATGTTAATAACTTCGTATTCATGTGTCTATTCTGTGTTTCTTTTGTCATCATTATGTGTATGTTGTTTCACTAACTCATTCTGGAACGAGTTTCTCACCATTGCAGACGCTGGACAAGATGATTTTATAGAAGTTACTAATTCTGCAGGAGGAAATCCAGAGACAAAGACTGAAAATGATGTGTGCTATTATCTGATTGGTCCTCCTGCGCTCATTCCTGCTGGTAATCATTACTGATCTGACATTTATGATGTGGATTAAAATTTCTCTGGAAAAAATTGATTTCAGTCTTATACGATCACTTTATGGTTTTCTAGAATGCCATCAATGGGGTTCAATACCCGTGTCTAAATTGTTCTGAGGGTCCAAATTTAAATCCAGCAGCTAACCAATGGTTTATTGATTTGAAGAGTAAATATTACAAACGTATGGCAAAGTTATAGAGTTACCTATCGAATTGGTAACTCCCCTAAATTTTCCAGAGAATACCCTCATAATTAAAAAAAAAAAGGTTAGTGGGTTCTAAAAAGAGTTGCTTGAGTGTCTATTTGCCATAGTTAATACCTGAAAGTATATTTTTAGAGGTATAATAATGATAACTGTTAAATGATGCTGAAACATTTGGATAAAGAGTAATGAGAAATTAAAAGAGCGCAGTGTATTTCAGAATGTATTTTACTGAGCAATTATTTCAAAAGACAAGACAAGAGATGTTTGAATTTCCATTGTGCCTCTTTATGACTTTATTATGTTTAGACTTTTACTTTTCTGTTTGTTTAAAGACTTGATTTATATTATTTTATTAGACAGAATGGAAGTTCCTTAACCTGAGAAAGTGTAAGAAATGGAGAAAGCAGTAATAATGAGTTATTACTTAATAGTAAAAAGGGGATTATAATATATCAATAATAAGATATGTGTTGTAAATGTAAAGCTCTGCTTGAACAGAAGGCTAAAAGTAAGTTGAATTGATTATATAGAGGATGTTGAAAAAGACATTGTGTTCTGTTTTATTAAAGATTTGAAGGTTATGTATGTTGTTTGAATGTAAAGAAGTGAGATGAGAGTAGTTTTTGGTTTTTAAATGGTGTGAGCTGAGAAAGTTTGAAAGCAGATTATTGAATATAATCAATTATTATAAATAACACAATTTTTACTGTTGAAGAATAAATCAAATATATTATTGTGAGATTCTAAAACAAAAGCTGTAATGACAATGGAAACAGTGTGAGGGAGTGGAATGCCCCCCATCACTCCTCACTCTTGGTCTAAAATTGAGAAGCGTCCGCTTGGAATAGAAACACAAGAGCAGATTTTGAAGAAATATCTCTTAAGTTGTTTTATTTTGATTTGATTTGATTTTTATATGTAAAATGATGTGCTTTGACAATAATGTTAGATAGAGTGATATGAAGATTGGACTAAAGATAGGAGATTTAGTTGAAAATTCATTTGAAAGAATAAATGTAGGTTAAAAAACTGTCAAGAGACTATTATTGAATTATGGTGATGTTTTTAAATTAAGCTTCCTAGAAGCTTGACAGGACTTTGTTCTGATGTTATTCCCAACCATGTTGATATAATGAGTTCAATTTTAGCATATTTTATTTTTAATTTGGACAATTTTAATAGATTGATGAATTTTTAATAATGCTTTTTGAATTTAACTATGTTTTGAGTTGTCTCCATATTTAAGCATTTGTAGATGGTCCCATTGGCTGTGTCGGTTCTCTGGTGATACTCCCTGAAAGAAAATATCTGTTTCCTGATACCAAATTATTAAGGATTGAGGACAGAGCAGTATCAAGACCAGTGGCAAGAGGTGACGGTCCGATGACGGGTAAGACTTGACAATGGCAAAAAATGTTGAGCGACCTAAGGCAGGGCGCCCTGGAAACCTGCCCAATAAGTTTTGAAAGGGGTTTAAGGAAGTGGATGAATGCTCTTAGATCAGAAGCATCAAAAGGAAGGTCTAGAAGAGACCTGCCCGAAAATGGAAAGTTCCAGTGAACCCGACTGCATTTTAATAGCAAAGTATTCTGTCACTGTGTTATCAGGGGATCATACCCTGTGTAGAGGATTATTTATAGATTGGTTTTGGGGGTAAAGTTTTGAGAACCGTTGCAGACAAAGGAGTGCCTGACTTTTTATAGAAGTATTAAACAAACATGGGAATGTTCGTATGATAATTAATTTAGACTGGAATATGATTTATTACTTATGCTTTAATTGAACTCATGTACATTTTAAAAGTAATGAAGTATGGAAAAGAAACATGTTGGTGACTAAAGTTAAGATTGCTTGTTTTGTTTGGATATAACAATATAAATGGAATTGTTTAAGAAATAGGGTGCAGGGTTGACTAAAATTGGTATAATGATTGAAACAGCAATTCTTGTGAGGGGAATAATATTGTATTGTGTGTTAACATTGATCAAATTAATCTTTATCAAAGCAATAACTAAGTACATGACATTGATCAATATGAATGGTCCAATGCAACAGAAAGACCAAACTGGGAGGAAATTGATTCCTCCAATGAAGATATGTATGAGGAGATGAATGATATGTTATATATTTGATTTTTTTATTGTCTTTTATTGATTTGATACTCTGAATTACTCTGATGCAGTCTGAAACTATGGAAAACAGCGTAGCTTGCAGTTTGTAAGGACGTTCAGAGTTAAGGGAAAATGTATTAATGTGATACAGAGAGTGAGATAACATGTGGAAACAGGAGGGAATGGAATGTGTGTGATAAGGGAATTAATAGGGAGTTTTAAGACAAGGAAACCCGTGGTAGTTTTCCTCCTCTGAGGAGAATTATAGCCTTATGGTAAACGACCCTGTAAATTTTGTGTAGAGATACTAAAGGGATGATGTAATGTTCTTAATTGGAGCAAAGTCAGGCTCTGCCTGGCACCTGACTGAAGGAGGCAGAGGACCCGTGTGTTATTTATTGCTAAAAGCGGGATGAAACAAATGTATGTTGTTGTGCACACATTTACTATTTTACAGGAATGTGTGTAGCCAATGACTGTAATAAGGGAAATCATTTAATATTCTAATCAAATGAATGCAGAAAGTAATGATTGTTAGTCAATATAAAACATTTAACCATATGAGTTGATTACAGTCTGCTTTCTGCATATAAAATGAAATAGTAATGCTGTTGCCATCATTGACGCAAGTTGGGACAGGATGAACCGCTGAAGGAGAGAGGGTGGAAAACAACTGTGGCCTACAATACCAATGAATTAGAAAGACATATTAATTTGGATGATGTTATTACTAACAAACTAGGGATAAGTGTTGCCCCCAATAAAAGGCCACTAAGCAGAAAGCAAGTGAAGGCAGTACTGAAGTATTTAAGAAAAGTTAAGAAACATTCGTCAGAAAAAGTCCTCAACCCAGAGAAAGCCCAGGGGAAGTCAGGGGTCGGATACTTTTAGTGGTCCTCGTCTGACCAGCCTGGTGAAGATTAGCATAATAAGTTAAGAACACGCTGGGGTTAAAGAGGTACTGAATTAATAAGAATAATAAACATATAGGGATAACAAAATGGCACCAACACCAATAGATCAAATATGCATGGAGTTTCCAATGTATAGAGACGTGATAAAAGAAATGTCTAAAAAATGGGAGAGAAGAACAAAAGGGCCGAACACAAAATGGCCAGCAGAGGGTACATTTGATGTGGGGGTATGTAGGGAGATGGGAGCACAATAAACCAAAAGAAAAGAGCCAGGTGAGGATAATGAAACGAGATAGGGAACTAATGATATTACAAATGTTCAAAACCAAAGGGATAAAAATATTAAAACAGGAAAGGGAAGGGAAAAAGATGGATGAAGAAAAAGTGGAAAGGCCTCCTCCCTATGCGCCACTAATGGAGAATGAAGAAAAGATGCAGATGCCCCTGGTAGGATTTAAAGGAGAACTCCAGGTGGAAGGAGAAATAGAAATAAATGAAATACCACAGTCAGAATCACAAGAGGACCTAATGAAGTCAACCCAGACACGTGTATATCCAGGGCTGTTGGGACTAAACAAAGACAGTGATGGAGAAAAATCAGATGACAGCACACCAAGTGAAACTAAACTACAAGATGAACTGGGTGGACAATGCAGTGACATAAAGGAAGGAATGCTGACAAAAAAATAAATAAATTAATAAATAAATAGTGAACAAGTAAAAGACGCCTGTCATCAGGCATTGCAGGAAGGACTGTCAGAATAAAAAAAAAAAAGGCAGGAAATAGAGTGGAAAGAACAAGCAAGGGCCAGTGGCATCAAAGAAGATCTTGATCATAAGACTGGTGAGACTGAAGAGTTGATACACTTCAAGGATGATGATGATGAACTGACACAACTGGCAGAAGATTACGGTGCGGATACCAGAGTCTGTTCCACATGTAACAATTTATGTGAGTAAGGGCAGGGAGCAAAAAGACTTAGGACAAATAATGAAAAGAGCAGAAAGGGTACAATGGAAAGAGACCGATAATCCTCTTATTATGGAATCACCAGACAAAATGTACTTTAAAATCTTATGTACTACAGAAATGGTATGAACGCCCAAAATAGTAGTTATCGCTCCTGAAGAAAAGCTAAATTAAAAATGATAGAGTTAATGACAGAAATGGAAAAACTGGTACCAGCACAATTATGGTCACGACATGACACAGATGTAGGGTTAGTAACACGTGGTATCATTTAAATCACTGTACCAGAGTACGCCGAAGAAATCTGCCACACGCTCAAGAACCTGAGGCAGCCGAAGAAGAACAGCAAGAACAAGCCCAAGAACCTGGGGACGCAGCAGATCCACAGGTACCGGCTAGAGCATCTGAAGAAGGAGAAGCGGAAGTAGAAGAAGGACAATCGCACGTAGGGGAAGAGCACGCTAAGGCAGAAAGAGAGATTGAGGTACGTGCCGCAGCGGAGCAGGAAAGCACAGAAAGTGAGACGGAAGTACATGTCGCAGAGGAACAGGAACCAGAAAGTGCGGAAGGAGAGGCAGAAAGTATTCATTTTACTGAACCAGACACAGAATCACTTGAAGGAAATGAAACAGGCCAACAAACGCAGCCATTGGACGAGGTGTTGCGGGAGGCAGAAGAAAGACTGGACACTCAAGAAGGTATTAATGTGGATGATGCTGTTACTAACGTATTTGGAACAGATATTGCCTCCCACACAGGGCCTACCGGAGAAACAAGCAAGGAAAGACCAGACTTCTCAGATGCAGGACCATCCATGCGACCATGGTATAATGAATATCCTACAATCAACACCTCAGACCTTGCATTCTATTTCCCAGACTGAGCAGGGACTAGATAGCATAAAACAAGAAAGTAGACAGAAACGTGCACTTGGATCCTGGCACAAAAGGCCACATTATGAAACCAAACAATATAATAAGCCTAAAAAGATAACTGACAAGATAATTAACCAAAACATGCCGGCACAGATCAACTTAGATAATAATATGGAACCCACAGAGTTAGTAGGAACAGAGGAGTTGTTAGAACGTGCACAACAAAATGACTGGTACAAATGGGCTAGATATACCGCTAAGCACATGTGCTGCACATTATGCCAAAAATTGTGGTGACTCAGACAGAATTGTGTTTTGTCCAGCAGAATGTTTGGCATTGTTGAGTAATCTAGGCTATGAGAAATTTTATACAAAGATAAGATGAGGAGATGAATGTAAGAGATTTGATGTGCATGTGGATAATAAGAAAAAAGAAAGCCCATCGTTATATAAAATAAATAGACAACTGAGTTACGAATGCTTTAACAAAACAAAAGGGAAAACAAATGTAGGACAATTTAAGGGAAATTGCGCAGTAATATGGCATTTAGATACAGAAATGTACTTTACTAACGATGTGATCAGGTTTAGTGGACTCCAATATGCAACAGCAACATTGGGACAAAATTTTACTGCGCATATAATTCCGGAATGTTTGGGTGTAGCTATTGGCAAATGCATTACAGGATGTGAAAATCACACTATAGTATCGCCTGCGATACTACTACATATAGAACAAACGGAGACTATAGCAGACTATTTTTGGTTATGTGGGGGAGTTCAATTGAAAACCGCACTACCTAAAGGTTGGAAAGGATTGTGTGCTAGAGTAAGGCTACTACAAGAAGTAACTATGGTAGAATGGGACCCCTATGACTTCCAAGCTGCACCAAAGACCATAGTTCATAACACAGTAAGGATGAAAAGAGCATACACCCCAGATCCTGAGGTCTACCTAGATTCAATTGGCCAACCAAGAGGAATACCTCATGAGTTTAAAGCCAGAGATGAGATAAAATCAGGCTTTGAGTCGATACTCCCATGGGTTACAATTAACAAAAATGTAGAATGGATCAATTATATTTTCTTTAATCAGCAGAGATTTATCAATTATACTGATGAGGCATTAAAGGCGTTAGGAGATCAATTAGCAGCCACTAGTAAAATGGCATGGCAAAATTGTCAAGCACTAAATTGGTTATTAGCAGATAAAGGGGGAGTATGTGTTATGTTTGGATTAGATTGCTGCACCTACATACCAAATAATACATCTCCAGAAGGAACCTTTACACAGGCAATGAAGAAACTGCATAACTTGCGCACAGAAGTTAAAGTTAATGCCGGACGAGATCAGTCGTTTGGGAGATGGTTTGATTATCTTTTTGGATCATGGAAGATGGGGCTCATGAAGATAGGGATAATGATACTTGTAGGAGTGACTTTATTTGGCTTATTGTTCTGTTGTGTTGTTCCCATTCTAAAATCTATAATGACTCAAACAGTAGCTAAGCAAATGGTGATTGTTTCAATGACACCATTGGAAACAAGTATGGAAACCAGACAATATAGCTTAGGGCAGGGATTGGATGAACTTGACGAGTTTTAAAAGCCATTGAAAACATCCTGAAGACCATTAAAAAAAAATTAAAAAAAATAAAGGGGGAAACAAAAGCGATATTTAAGCTAACAAAAAGAACCTGAGTACTTAACATAATTTCTCATGTGATTGTTAAAGAGGAACATGTCTTGGTAATTGTATTTTCTTTTACATTATGAATATGTTTTTTGTTTGCTTATTATTTTTGACATCTCTTTATTCTTTTATTAAAGTTATCCATTGATTTAATACTATAGAGGAAGGTGTCTGTAAAACACCTTGATAGATTTAATCAAGTAGAAATAGTGGGATTATTACTTATGTTTCAATATGTATGACAAACTGTTATTGTGAGTATTTGCCCAGAGAGAACAAGAAAGGCTACAACAAGAAGACATGAATGATCGAGCGACGAGCACCTCAGTGCTTGGCTGAAAGAGCAAATAGACTCAACTGGTTGTTTAAAACCCACTGTCTGCTCCAACACACCACCAGATAGCGCTCCAGGCTACCGGAAATGTCTGTGAGATCCTCTGGCACCGATGGATGAATATTACTATATCAATTGTTCTAGTGATTGTTAATGTATCTAGACAGTATGTAATCAATTGTATTCTACATCACGCAAGGCTTTACAATTTCATGCACATGCTTATAACACAAAGTTAATTTGTTGTCACCCTCCCCAAGAACAGTGATAGTTAGAGGATTGGGTTCTTTTACTCCTTTCTAGCCAAATGTGGAAGGAGATGTTTGCACCCAAGTCCTGCAGAGTACAGCCCCATAGAGACAGTATTTGATAAAGAAATTGCGTGGCCTATTTTGGCCACATGATGGAATAAGACAGGCTGGCTTGTGTGACTGCACTCTGGTGGAGGGCGTTAGGGTGTGAGACTTTTTGTAAGTCTCAAAGGGGGGAGTATATGGTGTATTTCTTTGTGTTTCTCTGTGTACTTCTCTAAAAACAGATATATGGTGTATTTCTGTGTTTCTTTTAATTAGGCTAGTTGTATATCTCTCGACCAGTCATGGTGTCTGCTCTAGCAAACTGAAAGTATAATGAATATCTTTAGAGCTTGTACTCCTTTTCATTTGATCTAATAACATTGTGCGTGTGAGCAAAAGAAGCCCCCTCAGTAAGAGGGTACACAGATGTTTAAATCAAGGGCTAGGGATGTGTGCTGAGGACACGGCTGTTTTTCTCTCACACACATATTTCTAAGTTAAAAGCATTCTTTCCTTGAACAGTGACTTTGTCAAAAATTGAGGAGTTTCCAGCTGAATGTGAAAGATATACGTTTAAGATATACGTTTTTAAAAATAGATGAGTGAGGGATTTTCCACCAATATTTAATTAGCAAGCAACATAAAACATATTGGTGTCAGGAGAAAGAATTGAGGGAAATAATCCCATTGGCTAGAGATAAGGAGCAGAATGACAACAAAAAAGGTATATAACTGGGAACTTAGGATAATGAAGGCAGAACGGGCAGCTGACCGGTCTCATGTAGTTTGTTGGTGTTCAATAAACTATAACTTTGGCATCTGGAACTTGGGACTCTGAGAGTTTTCTTACAACTTAGAGAGAATCATCTTGAATATTCCACGACAGAAACAGAATGACAAAGTGTGACATTTAATAACAGCATACAAGAAATTGAAAGACTGGCAAACTTAATATAAGATATTAAATTCTGCCATGTCATTATTTAATACCTGTGTTTTAGGGGAGACCGGGGACAGTTGTAACAGGGGATGGTTGCAACATGTCATTTTTCTCCAATCAGAAACAAGCTAGAGTGATGACACTCACACTGCACATTCTCAGCTGGATGCCCCGCCTTCCAGAGAAAATTCGCGGAGATTCCTGAGTTGCTCCACGATTTTTTGACGAAAAACTATTTTTGAGGTATGAAAGTATTAATTTTCTTGAGCTTTGTTTTTGTTAAACTGTTGTCACTGTTTTTGTGATTCAGCTCAAACTTATATGGTTTAAATGAGTGATATGTTAACTTTAAGTTAGTATGGTTAGCATGTATCAAGGTAGCCTTGTTTAGCTAGCACATGAGGTTTTATAACGGCGGACAGGAACGGGGACAGTTGCAACAACTGTTGCAACTGTCCCCGTACAATGCATAAATAAATAAACAAACCGCATAGCAGTATTTTTTACATTTTTTAATAAGTTTTTACTTAAATATTATATAGTTCAATGCATAAATATAAAAAACAGACCACATAACAGTATTTTTTTAAAAAAAAATCATAAGTTTTTACTTAAATATTATATAGTTCATTAAGTTGGAGCAAGGACAGGAGGTTTATGTTTATGTTTACGTTGGTGCAACTGTGTGTTTATGTGCAGATGAGGACACAGTGAATAGTTTAATTTTCTAAAAAATATACATATTTTAATCTTTATTTTCAGTATGCCCAGAGTGAGAAAGAGGGTTACAGACAGAGGGGTCCCACTCCATATTTTGGAGAGGGCCTCTAACATTATCAGTGATGAAGGCAGAGCAGTCAGGGCAGTGGCGAGAGAGTTTGCCATCTGTCACACCACATTGTACAGGTTCCACAAAAAGAGAGGGAGACTGCAAGCAGAGGGTGATGATAAGTTACCAGGCATTGGCTACTGGAGCAGCAGGAGAGTGTTTACAGATGAACAGGAGAAGAGTGTCGGGCAGTATTTAAAAAAGGCAGCTGACCTATACTTTGGGTTATGTCCCAAAGAGGTAAGAGATGAGGGGAAGACTGTTTTATTAAGGGACATATTAATATGAGAGAGAAGTCTGAAAACATAGGGAGGGAGAGGATAGAATTAGGCCTAAAGATAATATGATGGATGGTATTTAAATTTGTAACACTTATTTCAGGTTAGGAGGTTTGCATATCAGCTGGCCACTCACTATGGGTGCAAATTTCCTGAGCAGTGGAGAGAGAAGAGTATGGCTGGGGAAGATTGGTTTTCAGGATTTATGAAGAGGAACACCAGTCTCTCTATTAGACGTCCACAAGCCACAAGCCTGTCAAGAGCATCCAGCTTCAACCGGGTGAATGTAGGAAAATTCTTTGACAATCTCAGCAAAGTTCTTGAGAAGCACAAGTTCTCTCCTCAGAACATTTGGAACGTCGATGAGACGGGCATTACAACAGTCCAGACACCCGACAAGATTGTGGCCAGACGTGGGGAGAAGCAGGTAGGGGCTCTTACCTCAGCTGAGCGGGGCACACTGGTCACAATGGCTTGTGCAGGGAATGCAATTGGCAATACCATACCACCAATGTTTATTTTCCCACGGGTCCATTTCAAGTCCCACTTTGTCCGAGATGGACCGACTGGCTGTATAGGGACAGCCAATCGCACTGGATGGATGCAAGAGGCTGACTTTATTGTGTATTTAAAACACTTCCAGTTGCACACTCGTAGCTCCCCAGAGTCTAAAGTCCTGCTTATTTTGGACAATCACCCCTCACACCTTTCCATCGAGGGTGTCAACTTCTGCCGCAGCAGTGGCATTGTGCTCCTGTCATTGCCTCCCCATTGCTCCCATAAAATGCAGCCTCTTGACAGGACTGTCTACGGGCCTTTAAAAAAGGCAGTAAATTCAGCCTGCGACTCTTGGATGAAAAGTCATCCTGGCATGACAATGACCATATATGACATCCCAAGCATTGTCAAGGAGTCTCTCCCTGTTTCCGTGACACCATCAAATGTGCAGGAGGGATTCCGCTGCACAGGGATCTGGCCATTCAAAAGGGACATTTTTAAAGACCATGAATTTTCCCCTTCTCTGGTCACTGATCGGCCTCTACTCCCTACCTCTGGGTCTCCTTTAGCTGCTCCTGTGGCTTCCTCCTGTCCTGCAACAGCCTCACCTGCTCCTGTGGCCTCCACGTCTCATCCGCCAGTCTCACTTGAAGCCTCCACGTCTCTTCCACCAGCCTCACCTGAAGCCTCCACGTCTCTTCCACCAGCCTCACCTGAAGCCTCCACGTCTCTTCCACCAGCCTCACCTGAAGCCTCCACGTCTCTTCTACCAGCCTCACCTGCTTACTTTTCTCCAGAGGCTATCCGGCCACATCCCAAAGCAGGGCCCAGAAAAATTACAACCAGAGGCAGAAAACGGCGCTCCACTGCCATTCCAAACCGTCTCTGAGTAACAGAGCCAAATTCAAAAAGTGTTGCAACTGTCCCCGGTCTCCCCTACTTGTTTATTCTTGTTGCACTTAAATCAGTTTTGTATACTATTCTGATGATAGTGAAACTGTGAAAGAGTTTGGATTCTCCGAAGAGGAAGGAGGTCACAGAAGCGGGAATGAACTCAAAGGTAAGGCTTTTTAATTCGAAATAATAATGTGGGATGAACATAAACTCTTGACATGCAATTATTAGTAGTTTTTCTCTCTCTGAGGCCAACACTGGACTGGCGTGACTCTCTCTCTGACTTGACTGGTGGAACTGTGACTCTTTTAACTGCTCTCCCCGTGCTCACTGAAATTAAAGACATGTGTTAGACATGATTTAGCTCAGGTGTAAGCGCCCTTACCGCTTTCTCCCTTCGGACGGGCGCTTGACCACGCCCCCGCTGCCACAGAAACTTTGTAGTATGGCACTTTTTGTACCACTGTCTCCTTAAGTTGAAGCTGGTGAATCCGTCGACCACCACAAAAGCGCCATTGCGCCCTATTCTGCTAATCGAGGTCCCCTTCGAGAGAATTGGCATGGACCTTGTTGGGCCATTAGAGCAGTCAGCATGCGGTCATCACTTTGTATTAGTCCTAGTGGATTATGCAACGCGATACCCGGAAGCAGTGCCTCTGAGCAACATCTCAGCACGTAGTGTTGTGGACGCACTCTTCAGAGTAATCTCCCGGGTGGGGATTCCGAAAGAAATCGATCGGGGCACATCTTTTATGTCACGTACACTACGCGAGCTTTGCGAACTTCTGGGCATTAAATCGATTCGCACCAGCATTTACCATCCACAGACAGATGGCCTGGTGGAGCGATTTAATAAAATCCTTAAGGATATGATTCGTAAGTTTGTACACGAAGACGCTAGAAATTGGGATAAGTGGCTTGACCCCCTGTTATTTTCAGTACGAGAGGTCCCGCAAGCCTCCACGGGATTTTCCCTGTTCGAGCTGCTGTATGGGCGGCGCCCGCGGGGGGTGCTGGACGTCATTCACGAAGCTTGGGAAGAGGGACCTTCTAATAGTAATGATGAAATTCAGTACGTTCTTGATCTCCGAGCAAAACTCCACACACTGGGGCAACTAACTCAGGAGAATTTGCTCCGAGCTCAAGAGCGACAAATCCGGCTGTATAACAGGGTAACTCGACAGCAGGAATTTGCACCGGGAGATAAGGTACTCGTATTGCTCCCAACATCGAGCTCTAAATTACTCGCCAAGTAGCAAGGACCCTTTGAGGTCACACGATGAGTGGGGGATCGCGATTATGAGGTAAAACAAACTGATAGAGTGGGAAGAGAGACCCCGATGATCTTCTCAGCTGTCCTCACTATCCTCTGCAGGGCTTTGCAGTCCGAAACGGTGCAAGTCCCAAACCAGGCAGTGATGCAGCTGCTCAGGATGCTCTCAATAGTCCCTCTATAGAATGTAGTGAGGATGGGGGGGTGGGAGATGTGCTTTCCTCAGCCTTCGAAGAAAGTAGAGACGCTGCTGGGCTTTCTTGGTGATAGAGCTGGTGTTGAGGGACCAGGTGAGGCTCTCCGACAGGTGAACAGCAAGGAATTTGGTGCTCTTGACGATCTCCACTGAGGAGCCGTTGATGTTCAGCGGAGAGTGTTCACTCTGTGCTCTCCTAAAGTCAACAACCATCTCTTTTGTTTTGTCCACATTCAGGGACAGGTTGTTGGCTCTACACCAGTCCGTTAGCCGCTGCACCTCCTCTCTCTATGCTGACTCGTCGTTCTTGTTGATGAGACCCACCATGGTCGTGTCATCAGCGAACTTGATAATGTGATTCGAGCTGTGCAATGCTGCACAGTTGTGAGTCAGCAGAGTGAACAGCAGTGGACTGAGCACACAGCCCTGGGGGCCCCAGTGTTAAGTGTGGTGGTGGTGGAGATGCTGTTCCCGATCCGGACTGACTGTGGTCTCCCAGTCAGGAAGTCCAGGATCCAGTTGCAGAGGGAGGTGTCCATTCGCCCCTCTCTTTGCAAAGTCCATATACTGATGGAATTTAGGGAGCACTGTCTTGAGATTCGCATGGTTGAAATCTCCGGTGACAATAAACAGTTCGTCCGGGTGAGCGAACTATGGAGAGCCTCTTTTTCCAGTTGACCCAAAGCCCTAAACAGCTGAGGTGCTTGGGCAATTCTCAGAGCAATTCTCGAGAGTGCGCTAGAATCAGCCAGTCATCTATGTAGTTGAGTATGCGGATGCCCACTTCCCTTAGCAGGGCAAGAGCTGCTGCCGCTGCGATCTTCGTGAAGACGCAAGGAGATAGGGACAGGCCGAAGAGGAGGATCATGTACTGATACGCCCGGCCGTCGAAAGTGAACCATAAGAAGGGTGTGTCGAGGTAAAACCAAGACATGAGTGTACGCATCTGTAGTGGCTTTTTCCTATAAGCCAGGGCCAGGTGGTAAGATGTTCTTTACGCATAGTTTGGAATAAACAATGTCCACACATTATCCATTTCAGATGCTTTGTTGTCCATTTCATGAAATATATATATATACACATCTTATAGAGTGTAACACATGTTGCTCTATGGTAAGAACCATATGTTCCCGCCACCTGTCTCCTGATACAACCCACAAGAAGTTTAAATATCATGTTTAATTAACAGGTGACCACACCCACACCACTGCCATCTAGTGGTTTGAACAATTGTTACATTTGGCTCCTACAGCATCCTTCAGGTCTAACTTTGCGAACCAATCTTGATGCCGGACGCACACCAAAGTGTGCTTCTGTGTCAGCATCTGGAATGGGATTCTGTTTAAGGCCAGGTTCAGAACTCGCAGGTCCAGTATTGGCCAGAGCCCACTGCCTTTCTTTGGTATGATGAAGTAAGGGCTGTAGAACCCTTTCTTCATCTCGGCTGGAGGCACAATCAAGTCTGACGCACCTGGGGGTGGCGCAGGAAATGCCACGTGAGGAGCTTTGCCCCAAGGTGAATGTGCTGAGGGGAACCTCAAAGCAATTACCTCCCTCCACGTACCCGGCGTAGGGTGGGTCAACAACTGAGGAGAAGGGCCTTTGGGCCTTTTCATAATAATAGCCCAATAATAATAATTATTATTATACAACTATTATTTAAAAAAAATATTGTCTACATTATTTTTGGTTACCAGATGAAGCTGAACATGTAGTCTACATTAACTGTGGAATATGTTGTTAACTGTGGCTTCTCCTGGTATTTCTGATATTAATATCGGCATGAAACTGAATTTTCGTTTGTCTGCTTGTATAACAACATTATTCTGAAGGCAGCAGGTGTCAAATAAAATGTGAAATGTCAAGGACACAATTCGCAGTGATTAATAAATACAATTTCAAACATTAAAATAAATTAATATAAAATCAATATAGCCTACAAACAGGTGAATGTCCCGTAAGTCTATCAGGAATTTTTATGATAAGACACCATTATTTAGTTAAATAATAATAATAATAATAATGTTAAATGTATATATCGTCATTCCAGATGTTGCACAATTTAAAGAAAAAAAAAAAGATGGAGCATGTTTCAGTTTCCTTTATGAAGTATTGTAACTTTTTTTTTTTAAATCGCTGACATGAATATTAATGTGCTCAACTTTAAGAGATGGGTGGGGTCTGTGTATCAGTGAGTATTGAATCCAGGGTGTGCTGAGTGACTCCAGTCAGGTCTCCTTAGCAACCATATTGTTGCTAGGGAGGGTAAAGTCACATGGGGTAACCTCCTCATGGTCACTATAATGTGGTTCTTGCTCTCGGTGGGGCGTGTGGTGAGTTGTGTGTGGATGTCACGAATAGCGCGAAGCCTCCACACGCGTTACGTCTCCACGGTAACACACTCAACAAGTCATGTGATAAGATGCACGGATGGACGGTCTCAGACGTGGAGGCAACTGAGATTCATCCTCCGCCACCCGGATTGAGTCACTATGCAACACATTGGGAATTGGCCGTTACACATTGGGGAGAAAAGGGGAGGGAAAAAACTTGAAGAGATGGATAAATACATGAGAATCATTATGTGTGAATCGTGTGATACAATAACAGACATTTCAAGAAGTAGAATGTGTATATGATGTTGTATCTTAAGGCGGGTGCACACTGTACGATTTATAATCGTCCTTTACGATTGTTGCATGTAAGACTGTACGATATTAACACATTGATATCGCCATGGCACACTGTGCGACGTTATGTCAGACTGTACGACATATATACTGTCCCAATCATCCCGATCAGTGAACGTGACTCGCGTACGGGAGTGTTGCGGAATAGAAGCGAAACGGCGCATTTTGCCCAACATGGAGGAGCTTCTGGAAGTCAGGACATCCGCATTAATGTTGCTCCAATACCTCTCCATCACGAGCATACGCTCACATATACAGGAAACATGGATTTAGTCAAACAGGCCCATAATGAGATACAACACTGATTTTACAAACTTCTCCGTTGGGGTATAGTCAGTCTTTCTCCTCTTTTAGATTCATAAACTATCGGCCACGCAACATTTATAAACTTCATAAATGCTGATAATAAATCAATAAATGCAGATTCCCTATAGATGATGCACAAACATGACAGAGATTTCTAGAATTGTATTGACTGTTACTGATTTGGATTCAAATGTCCCATAAATACATTTATATATTCTTCAATCTCACTATTTTATTTATAAAATAAAATTGGAGTGATGTGAATCTTAACTAAAGACGTTTACTGACGTTTAGAGTAAAATTAGTTAATTACGTTATTATTATAATGAACGTTACATATACATATATATATATATATGTATGATGAATGTCAAGAAAATAATGAGAGAATGCAATCATTTATTTATTTTAGTTTTTGTAAGTTAATTCCGAGAATACATCTTTCATTCTGCTGACGTGTTACACTTTTCTCCAAGTATTTTATGCTTATTTATTTATTAATATTTTGATATGAACAGAAGAAGAAACATTGAAAGTGCTCGAGTGGATTGATAACTGGGCACACATCTTGTGGAGCAGAACATCTTCATCATCATCGGAGGCTGAAGATCATCGCAAAGGCTGTTAATCGACCGCCGGTGAACATGTCACACTGAACGTTGTAAGAATGCCTATTTTGCACCATTTAGGATAACCGAAATTTGTCTCAGACGGGAGAATCGAGACCAAAATCGTAAAGTGTGCAGAGAGCGGGGGTTAGGGATATCAAACCTAAATCTAACTCAAGACTGGTATAAATTTGGGCACTGGGCAACACACAAAAACACACACATATATAAATACACACACACACACATATATATCAGTGGGAACACTATCGGTGCCACGGGGGAGGAGTCCAAGATGGCGTCCTTCTAACTTAACTTTCGTCGAACTCTGCTGACAAACTTTAATAACGGCATAAATATAATTCCTTAAAGTTACTTTTATGTAAAATCACCCACATCGTTATCCTTCTGCTTTCTCTGATATTCGAAATATGAAGTCGAGCGCTGACAAAAGGAAAGATATGTCGCGTGTTTCGCGGCTAACTGACAAGATGGACTTTCACAACTATGTGTCTGTGGAAGAAACTCTGCCTGGGGCCAGAACACCACTTCCAGATAGCCCAGCTAAACCTCCATCCAAGAAGGGCAAGGCAGATGATGATATCTCCTCTGTTGTTTCGACACTCTCTAATTTGATTAACACTCGCTCTGACGCCATAGAGAAAATGGTGAGTGAAAATGCCCTAAAAATTGAAGGTTTAAAAAAAACAGTGGACTTTGTATGTGCTGAACTAAACGACATCAAAGGCCAAGTCAGTCACGTTGAGACGAGATTGAAAGCTGAAGAGAAGAAGATGGGATTCTGTGAACAACGTCTCACTGACTTGGAAAGATACTCCCGTCGCTGGAATTTACATTTGCACGGTGTTACTGAGAAGGAAAGAGAGGATGTCAGGGCGGAAACCATCCGTATCTGTGAAGCCACTTTCCCTGAGAGAGGAAGCAGCCTAGCAGACAAAATCGATACAGTTCACCGCATTGGAAGGAGGCTCCAAAATAGTTGACGACCGCGATCAATCATTATTCAAGTTTCTTCGCGAGTTACGAGAGTAACGAAAGGCAGCGAGGACGTCAGAGTTTCTTCGTGCCAATAAACTTCGCTTCACGGAGGATCTCATCGCGACTGATCGAGAAAGACGACAGCTGCTTTGGCCTGCTGTAGATAAGGCTCGAAAGGAGGGAAAGAAAGCTCACTTCATTGGAGGTCGTGCCTTTGTTGATGGATCTGAAATGTATCCACCGTAAGCATGGTAAACCAGTTTAATTTTAGTGGGTGTAATATTTCATTTTAAGAAAGCTCACTAATTTGACTGACTGAGCTTATGCCGAAGATTGGATTTGTTCGACTCTGTAAGTCAGCTACCGATGCACTTTTTTCCCTTGAGGGTTCTACTACTGGGATTGTTGTTCAATTATCTCTTGTTCTGTTTTTTTTTTTTTTTTTGAATGTCTATTTCAATTGTTTCTCTCAATGCCAGGGGGTTGCGTGATAATGTAAAGCGTTGTTTTTGTATGCTAAGTCTTTCAAAACTGACTTTTGTTTTTTCCAGGAGTCTCACTCTGTTTCCAATGACATTACTTTTTGGAAAAACCAATGGGGCAATGAGGTTTGGATGGCTCATGGTTCAGAACATTCTGCTGGTGTTATGATAATGAGAAACCATTTTGCAGCTTCAGTGTTACAAAGTTATATAGATCCTAAGGGGCACTTTCTTATGTTGGTAATTTGTATTAATAATATATTTATTTTATTGGTAAACATTTATGGGTATAATACCTCTAGAGAAAATGACTTGTTACTTGATGAGATAGGAGACAACATTTTAGTATGGTTTAATACATTTCCTGATGCTGTAATTTGTATTGGTGGAGATTTTAATATTGCTCCTGATAACAATCTTGATAGATTTCCTCCTAGGCAGTCTACTTCTCCTAATTTAAAATTGAAAATGTTCATGGAGAAGTTGGATTTAGTTGATATTTGGAGGGAGAAGTTTCCAAATACTAAATCTTATACATGGGGTAACAAGAATCGCTCAAGACTTTCTCGTTTAGATTATTGGCTTGTACCATACTCTTTTAAAGATTATCATATTTCGGTTAGTATTCTTCCCTCTCCCTTAACGGATCACCACACTATTCAACTTTCTACTCCTCTATCCGCAGGACACTCAAATTTAAATTCTAGAGCCTCTTACTGGAAAATGAATTCCTCTCTACTTAAGCATGATGAATTGAACCAAAAAATTTCCTTTCTGATTCGATACTACTGGGTTAAAGCTTCTTCTGAAAAATTTTTTTTAGCCTAAATTGGGAATTGTTAAAATATGAAGTAGGAATGTGTATTAGACAATTTAGCAGCAATTTGGCAAAACAGAGAAGGAGTCAAAACAGAGTTAGGAGTCAAATATTCAGAGCAAAGTTCAGGGAAGCTTATCGGAAACTGTCCTAACAGAACTTGCAGAGCTCCAATCTAAATTAGACAATATTTATAAATACAAAGCTGAAGGCTCCTATGTTCGTTCAAGGAGGAAATGGCTAGAACAAGGTGAACAGAGCTCTGCTTATTTTTTTAGAATGGAAAAACACAACTCTAGGAATCTTTCTATTAGTTCGCTGCAAATTAATGGCATTTTGACAGATAATTCTAAGGAAATTGCCTCTTTTTGTAGTAACTTTTATTCAAAACTATATAAATCTAATTACTGCAAGGACTCAGCCTCCCTTTTCTTTCAGTCATTAAAAGAGGTTAAATCAATATCTAAAGATGAGCAGCTTGCCTGTGATAAAACTATAACTATCACTGAAGTAATTGAGGGCCTTAAAAATAACAAATCTCCTGGGACCGATGGCCTAACAGCCGAGTTTTATAAAAGCTTTGCTGAAGAATTAGCACCCTTCCTACTAGAGATGTTTTTGGAGAGTATTCGGTCAGAGACTTTGCCTCCTAGTTTAACACAAGTGCTTTTAACTCTGATACCTAAACCTAAAAAAGATAAAACTTTGATAGATAATTAGCGGCCTATTTGTCTGCTTAATAACGATTATAAAGTATTAGCTTGGGCTTTGGCCAAAAGACTTAAGTGTGTTCTGAGTTCAGTTATTGATAAGACTCAATCAGGATTTATGCCAAAAAGACATATAGCAAGCAATATCCGACTTGTTCTTGATTTATTAGACTATAGCGAATTAGTTGATGACAGTCTTATTCTTTTTGTAGATTTTTACAAAGCTTTTGACTCTCTTGAACACGAGTTTATTTTTCTAGCTCTCCAAAAGCTTGGGTTTGGTGATCCTTTCTGCGAGTTTATAAGAACTCTTTATAACAATGCCAACTGTTCCATCAACCTTAAATCGGGTACCTCGCCTAGATTTCAATTGTCAAGAGGAGTTCGTCAGGGTTGCCCTATATCCCCTTATTTATTTCTTGTGGCTGCACAACTTCTTTCCTCTCTTTTGAGTAGTCATCTGCAAGGTATTACTATTGCCAACAAACATATACTTATTAGTCAGCTAGCTGACGACACTACCCTGTTTTTAAAAGATGAATTACAGATTCCGATTGCAATCCAACACATTCATTTTTTCTCTAAAGCTTCTGGTTTAAACTTAAATCTTAATAAATGTGAGCTGTTAGCTGTTAAAAACTGCCCTTCTCTCTCTCTTTACGGTATTCCAGTTAAGTCACAGGTGACCTATCTGGGTATATCCATATGTAAGGATGATAAAGTCAGATGCAGACTGAACTTTGACCCAGTTGTTGGGAAAGCTAAAAGGAAATTCAATTCATGGTTACAGAGAGATTTATCTCTGAGAGGACGAACTCTTACTGCTAAAGCTGAGGGTATCTCAAGAATGACTTACCCTGCTCTCTCCTTATATGTGGATAAAGTTGCATGTGCAGATATTGACAGAATGTTATTTGATTTTTCTTTGGAAGCATAAGAGGCATTATGTTAGAAAGTCTGTGGTTATTAATAATTATGAATCTGGTGGTCTAAACTTTCTAGATTTTACTTCTTTAAATAATACGTTCAAGATAAATTGGTTAAAACAGTACTTAACAAACCCTGATTCTTTCTGGAATACTCTTCCTAGTCTTGTTTTCTCTACGGTGGGAGGTCTCCCTTTCCTATTGTTATGTAACTACAACATCACCAAATTGCCCCTTAAATTATCACATTTTCATAAACAAGCGCTTTTGGCCTGGCATCTAATTTATAAACACAATTTTAGTCCTCACCGGTACTTTATTTGGAATAATTGTGATATTACTTATAAAAATAAGTCGTTGTTTTTCCCAAACTGGGTTAAAAATAATCTTATTTTGGCTTCTCAATTAATCAATACTGATGGATACTTGTATTCGTATTCAGAGTTTTTGAACAAGTATAATATACCTGTCACTCCTAGAGAGTTTGCTATTGTAATGGATGCTATCCCTTATGGAGCAATATCTCTTCTCAGAGACTCAGCTAGATCCCAGATTTCTTTGTCAGTACCTCATCCTTTTGATACATTAATTGGAAATATCTGTTTTTTATCTAACTCTTCTAGTCGGAATAGAAGAATTAGACAGCTATTTGAAAATGAGATTGTTTCTCTCCCATACATTGTGTCGTACTGGAATGGCCAGTTTGTCAATATTCCATGGAAAAAAGTGTGGACTTTGTCTTCTAAATATATAATGACCAATAAGGTCAAGGATGTGTCTTACAAATTACTCCATCTTTTTTATCCTGTGAAGCTTTACTTAAAAAAGATGTTTCCTGATATTGACACTTTATGTTCTTTTTGTGGCGCTGAACACAAATCTATTTCTCATCTCTTCTGGGAATGCACGTATACAAGTCTGTTTTGGAAGGATTTCAGTATTTTGTCCGCACATTTTCATCGCAGAGTTTTTCTTTGTTATACAAAGATGTTTTATTTGGTCAGCACAACTTTGACAAAGGTGTAAAGGACCAATATTTTTTGATAAACCTATTTATTTTTCTAGCGAAATTTTTTTTACACAAATGTAAATTTCGGGGTGATAAGCCCTACTTTTTATTTTTTGTAAGGAAATTAAATCCTACCTGGACACTCTCAGTACATCCAGCAACTCCAAAGCTCTTAAAACTGTCTCATTGTGTCATTAGCATGATATTCTCCTGACTTTATAATTTGTAATTGTACTCTCAATTGTATTTACCCCTGGCATTGATTTTTTATTTTTTTTTATGCTCAGAGATAACATGATTCATTTCAGTTTAATGCAGGAAATGGCAAATTCTGAGGAATTGGAGATTCTCAAGTATGCTCTTGCCCCGTTGATGGAATAAGTTTTCCAAGAGATTTTCTCTGAAGTCATGTGATTGACTATTAGCTCATCTGAATGGCTATAAATTTACCTGAAGATGCTGCTCTCAAGGCAACTTGAGAAGGAAACCTGAAGCAGAACATACTGTAAGTGGACTAACTGTTTATTCCTTAACTTTGTATTTGATATCAGGCTAGATGGCAAAATGGCAACTGTGTGTGTGTGTGTGTGTGTGTGTGTATGTATGTATATATATATATATATATATATATACTGATTTTTTTTATGTTCCAATAATGATTTTTGTTTCCTGTTTCCTTTATGATTTGTTTTACTTTTCAAATTTGGCTGGAAAGCCTGAATAATCAAATTCACTTTGTTGGGCTCTGTTATCCCCATCACCCCAACCCAATTAACATGTTAATTCAAAATGGTAATAAAATAGGAACATATTCATTCAAATACAATTGGAAACTGTTTACCAAATAACAAGTTTATTAAATTCATTATTTTCATTAACTGTGTCTTCAAACGTTTGTAATTGCCTGTTGATTTTACTTGCATCACTTTGTCTTTATTTTGTATTTTAAGAGAACTTGCTGTAGGAGGTTTTACAAGTGTGCATTCAATAAACGACTATGGCTGCTAGCAAAGGTAAGAGTTACTTTCCATTTCAAACTCAAAAAAATGTATTAATTAATACTTGTGCCTAAAATAAAATACAAAATCTTAACACACAGTAAACAGAGAAAACAGTAAAAAAAAAAAAAAAAAAAAAAAGTGCTGAAAGGGATTTTCATGATCCTACAGTGATTCCATCATTGTTTTCACACAGAATTAGAAAACTTCTTTTGTGTGTTTACAGGTGACTTATAATATTCTAAAATTCATATTTTAGTGCTGTCTTCATATGTTCCTATCATAGTCAGTTATGATTTATTTCATATTTCATATTATTTATACATATTTAAACATTTTATGACATGAATAAGACCATTTAAGACATTTTTACAGCCCATTGAGCCCCGCTGCATTGGAGCCAATCAATATTGATTGGACGAGAGGCTCTAAATACATAATTTTGGGTTCAGCCATGCTGCTTAGTGATCGCTAAAGAGTGCAACAGTGCTCTCCCACTTTTTCAGTCGGTTTTGTTCCGGAAGGTTTCATAAAATCCTTCTTATAAGAGTTGTAAAACATGTACCAAACCAACCAACCGAGGTGAATCACCGCATTACAAACTTTGTTTTGAGGCAAAAAAGTATTTGAAAATTGGTCAAACAGACAAAAGTACTTAAAGTCTTTAATGTTTCATTAATAATCCCATGAAGCATTGTATATTATGTAACAATTAAAAATGATGGAAAAATGAAACATCTCGGTTACTCTCGTAACCTCCATTCCCTGATGGTGGGAACGAGACGTTGTGTCGATGTGGTGACACTAGGGGTCGCTCTTGGGAGGTTTTGTGCTGAGGAGCCGAGACAGGGTCCTGGACATTTCAGCGGGTAGTACAGCATTGTTGCAAGAGGGACACACGTCTCGTTCCCTCCATCAGGGAATGGAGGTTAAGACTGTAACCGAGACGGTCCCCTTCTGTCACTCACTTGACGTTGTGACGATGTAGTGACACTAGGGGTCCCTATATGAAACTCCACAACTATCTGAACTGTGTTACGTGGACTACTGATGCAGGTGCAAGCAAGCAACTGTGCGCATAAATAGCAGGTGCACTGGTTTGCACGTAGCCTCCCCCAATGTCCCAAAAATGTTTATATAGTTTCTCATCCCGGGGGTTGACTAGACGTATCTAGTATGGGAGTATCTAGTATTTCCTTCCCTATTCTTTCAGGAGGAAAATACACAGCGGAGACAACATCCTGCTCCAAGGAGAGGTTACCATGTGGCAAATCCGTCACATGGGCTCACCAGCCACACATGGAAGAGATGTTGTGGTAGGTCCTGCCCAGAGGGGAGGAGCTCTACAAACACGGCGACTGTAGGCAAAGAGAGCTCTGCCCACGGGAGATGCAGGTCTACCAATAGGGAAACCGTACCGTGGAAAATACATCACAGGGGAGATACTGCAGGTAACCAGTGCCTGTGGAGCACCTATCCCAGTACAAGGCATGCTAGCACATGTACTGAGTCTGGCAATGAATTCCTCTCTAGTCCAGAACATCCAGGGTTCACAGAGTCATGAACTCGCATGGGAGAAGAAAATGCATCGTAGAGTGTGCTCATATTCCCAAAGGGCCAGGCACTTTGCCCTGGGTCTGGTATGCTGACGCAATGGCATCCACGTTCCAGTGGGCAAGCCTCTGTTTGGAGACAGTGTTCCAAAAAAGAGCTGCTCAGAGCTTCTTAAGCTCTGCGTGTGATCCAAGTAGATGTGCAAAGCATGCACGGGACACAGTAACGATATGGCTGGGTTTGCCTCCTCCCAGGGCAGCCTCGCTTGCAGGCTAACCACCTGATCCCTAAAAGGGGACATGGGAACCTTGGGCACGCTTCCGCAGGGTCAGCAATACCGCCAACAACATGAGGCAGTTGATATGCCAATGCAGACGCAGTCCTGTCCAGGAGCCAACGGCTGTGTGCATATTCCAGCCTAGCTTGGAGGCATCTGTCGTAACCACTACACACCTGGACACTTGCTGTAAGGGAACCACTGCCCGTAAAAATACAAGGTCTGTCCAAGGCTGAAGAAGTGGCGGCAGATCGGCGTGATGGCCACGCAATGTGTGCTGCAGTGCCATGCCCATCTCATGACTCGAGTCTGAAGCCAGTGCTGGAGCGGTCTCATATGCATCAACCCGAGCAGCACGGCCACTGCCGAGGACGTCATATGCCCCAGGAACCTCTGTAACCATTTCAGGACCGCCGTACTCCGCCTGAATGACTTCAGGCAGTTAAGCACCAACTGCACACACTCGCTCGAGAGGCATGCTATCATGGAAACTGAGTCTAAGTTCATTCCGAGAAAAGAGATGCTCTGAACAGGGGAGAGCTTGCTCTTTTCTCAGTTGACCCGAAGCCCCAACCGGATGAGATCCTCAAGCACTAGGCCACTGTGCGCACATAACAAATCTTGAAAGTGGGCTAGAATCAGCCAATCGTCGAGATAGTTGAGGATGCGAATGCCCACTTCCCTTAACAGGCCAAGCCGCAGAGTGAGCCAGTACCAAGGTAAAACGAGACGTGGAAGTATGCGTCCTTCAGGTCTACCACCAATCTTGATGCCGGATGCACACAAAATGCGTTTCTGCTTCAGCATCTTGAACGGGAGTCTTTGCAAAGCCCGGTTCAGAACTCGATTGGCCAAGGTCCAAGATTGGCCGTAACCCACCGCCTTTCTTCGGTACGGTGAAGGAAGGGCTGTAGAACCCTTTCTCTTGGCTGGAGGGACAGGCTCTTTCGCATCCTTCTGCAGAAGGACTTCAATCTCCACACACATTGCGGCGGTGTTCTCGCCCTTAACCGAGACTGGGCGGGCACACCCGAAGGTGGCAGCCCAGTCGAGTCCTTGACGTCCGACATCGCCAATGCGCTCTTCGAAGCTGCGAACGAATCCTCATCCTGTTCGCTAGCTCTGAAAGAGACTTTAAGCTGGCCCCTGAGGTGAATGAAGGAAAGCCGCGACCACAACGTTGTCATGGATATGTTCTCGCAGTGAGAACACGAGAACCATCCACGAACGCTGCTTCAAAGTGACTACAGCCCAGACACATGAGGTAGCGCTCGTGGCTGTCAGAGGTGGAGAGATAGTGACCGCAACCAGGAATTACACACAGACGGAAAGGTGTCCTTTAAAAGATGCTATCCATCAGCGCCCAGGGGCGTACACTGCATCAGTCATGCAGAGGGAGAGAAAGCCACTGAAATGCGCTGTATTTCAAACAGCATATGCTTCTTCACAGTGAGGTGAATGGAACAGCAGTGGAACTCGCTGCTCAACACCACAAGGCTCTGAAAAAAAACCCTGAATGAGTGGTTGCAAGCCAGCTCCTTTTATACCCGTATATCCGGTGGAGTGGCATGCAAGTTCCACTCACCAATTCCCATTGCCCCTTTTCTCAAAGATCAGAGGTGTTTGGGGCTACCAAGAGCAACCCCTAGTGTCACTACATCGATACAACGTCGAGTGAGTGACAGAAGGGGAACTATTGATTATAGGTTGTTGATTATGAGAAAAGAAACAATATATTTTCATTTTACTGCACATTCATTGTATAAAAATGTAAGTAGTTTGAGGGTAGAGAGACAGACTCGTTTGCATCATTCACAATGCATCATTGGAGTGGGCGATCGCTTATGTGCTAGTTTCAGTTTTCTGGTTGGTGAACCTTTTTCTACTGGATCATGGGTAATGTAGTTCTTCACAAGTCTGATATTAGAAATATATATTTTTTTAAATGAGTTGAAATAACACAGACTGTTGGCTTCAAGAGAAGCATATAGCATCGATGAACAACCTCAGATCTCACGGTAGGTCGGTCTTTAAAGTTTTATATGCTATCATTGAAAATCATTTTGTCTATGGAAAAAATTCATGGGATTTTTATTCCAGAAGCAAACTGTTGTGCTCTGTTTGCATTGGATTTGCATGTTATTGTTTATTAGATATTTGTCTTTCAATAAATTTTTGTCCTGCCTGGAATCTCGTTTTCGCTGTTTCGAGCTCTCGAGTGGACAGACATTCAAAACAAACTGCCAATAACTGAAACGGTGATGTACATGATTGACAACATATGAAATATAAAACCGCGGCAATCGTTGTACAGTTATTTCAAAATCTGATATTTTGCCTATATTGTTTCAAAAACAGTTTTGAGCTTAAATATTTATTTTTGTTAAACTATTTCACTGTTTAAGCAGTAGTTTGAGAAGTTCTGGGAGAAACATTGCAGACACCAAAAACCATCTGTGCTTCCCCACTTTTAAAATGCACCAGCTGCCACTGTACAGTAATACATCATACGGTCCTTTTCACGTACTGAAGAGGACTTAATCAGGAAAAGCCTTCCATATAAACGATACAATAATATCTCAAAACTCTGGTATCTTAGAGCTTGTTACCCGTGACTCTACATGGAGCCCAGACTTCATCCAGGAGCTTCTTCCATCTGCTGAGCGTACAGCTCTGCTCTATCATCTCTCATACCTGTGTCTGGGGAACTTCCCAAAACTGGAGCGACTCCTCAGAGAGCGAGCTGTAGAAACCCAACTTCTCTTTGGATCATCTGAGGCTCTTTTGTTCAAGGTAAGTCTCATCATCACCAGCGATGTCAGGTCAGTAATCAGAGGTGTCCAACTTTACATATCTTACAGATTTTTTTAGATAAGGGACAAAACACTTAATTAAATTGAAATGGATATATTTGTAGATGAAGGAATCAGCTAACAAACCATGTAAGGGAATTGTTTTTTATAAAAATGCTTTTTTCTGAAAATGTATGTTTATTCACTTCACAAATAACATGTTACTGTTATTTGATCTTAATGAATTTGATTCATTCAACAAGAGTGTTAAATCTTTAATTATTAATAATTGTAAAGGATTTAAGAAATAAAATACATTCTATACATTTATTTCTGTTTTCAGGTCATTCTGAATATTGAGTTGACAAAATGTAATAATTTTCCATTTTAACCATGTGTTGTACACTGGAGCATTTAATTTTTTTCCTATGTTCAAGTTGCCTTTGTAACCTAAACTAAAGTGCCAAAGTTTATCCCATAGAAATGATCATAAGGGGAATGATGGAGCTGACATGTTGATGCTGTGACCACAGAGACTTAAACATTGTTTGTTTAAAATATTACAAATGACTAAACTTACCAGACCACATGTCCTACTGTTGCATCCACCATGAGCAAGAAGTGTGAAAGGGGTACTCGGAGTTACAGCTAACATGACATTATAAGAGTTGATGCAAAGTGAGGACACAACTTTGATAGACAGTTTTTATGGAAAAAAATCATTTAAAGTTTACTTTATATATTGTTTGATATCTTACAGATACCTTCCTTTCATTTGATATTCATATTTATGAATTTATTGCACTTTTAAACACTTTTTTTTGCAGTTTAATATTGTGACCTCGTGCTGAGACAGGAGGGAGCGACTGGAGAGTCTTCACAGGCACCACACTTCCGTGTTTACTAATGAGAGAAATATTATTTCTACTGGTACTGGTTGGTGGAGACGGAAGGATTGTGGGTGCTTTGGATGTTTTTTGCTCATTTGGAGCACTTGGAGCATTTAGGAGGGTTGATGTAGCAGAAACAGTAAAAGTAGTAAGGGAAGTATGCCATTGCGAAGAGAAACTGTGGCTTGGGCGAAAGGTGTGTTCTTGCAGGACATCTGCCTAGCTGCAGGCTGGACTTCCCCTAACACCTTTGCCAGGTTTCATAACTTAGTTTCATCTCTCTATGACTATGTTAATGACTTTCTGCTACCCTATTGGCTAGACATGTCCTTGTTCATGCAAATCAGTAACATGATGCGATAAGACACATTTTCCCATAGCATCAGCTTCTGGCGTAGAAGAAGCTGATTCCCTCCTGTTAGGGAACCAGGATAACAGTTGTAACAGCACATAGTAAAACTTTACTCCCTAACTTTTATTTAAACAATCAATGGCTTATTAACCTTTCTCTGTAAAGTTATCTGCAGTTCCCCTTCTGTCACTCACTCGACATTGTGTCAAATATAGTGACACAAGGGGTCTTTCTTGAGAGCCTTGCATACCTCTGAACTTGAGAAAAGGCCAATGAGAAATTGGCAGACAGAATTTGCATGTCCTGTCCCCGGACATATGGGTATAAAGGGAAGCAGGCCTGTGTCTGTCAGTCCGATTTTTTTTTTTTTTTCTTCGGAGCTGAGCAGTTGTGCAGCAGCAAGCTGAGTATCACTAATGTTCCACTCACCTCTGTTGGTGAAGCACTTCTGCTGGATCTACGGTGCATCACCAGCGGCTTTCTCCTTCTCCTGAAGTGAATCCCACTTCAGCCGCCCCCCGCATTGCTAGTTCTTCCCACGGGATTGAGGACGACTTCGCTCTTGAAGGAGGCGATTTGGGGATGGCAGCGGGCTCTGTTTCGCTGGGTAAATCCCCATGAACCACCCGCCCCCCCGGGACGCTCAATTGCTTCCGTCCGGTCTCGAGATGAGTGCAGCTCGCCTCATGCCCAGCCTGCGTTCTCCCTTGAGTGGAATTGGATGACACCTTCGGGTCAGTCTGCCCAGTCTGAGGCCGAAGCGCAGATGAGCATGGGCTTGGACTGGAACACTCCGTCCTCACAGCCTTCATGGCTTGACGATTGGTACCTCGGGTCCAAAGTCCCTCTCCACCTTGAAGGTGTATGTAGCCGAGCCGGTTGAACTAGGTAATACGGAACAGCCGACCGGGTTTTCCACTTGCACCTAGCGCCCTTCACCAAGTTGATCCAGTGCGCTTTCTCTCCCAGGTTAGCCACTAAGCTCTCGCTGGATTTTCTTCTCCTAGCGATTTTATACCCGTATGTCTGTGGGGGCGGGAGATGCAAATTCTGTCTGCCAATTTCTCATTGCCCTTTTCTCAAGTTCAAAGGTATGCAAGGCTCTCAAGAAAGACCCCTTGTGTCACTATATTCCACACAATGTCTCGTTCCCTCCATCAGGGATCGGTAACCATGACGTTTTACAACTTCCATGATGACTGTAATGGTTTAAACCTTAAAATGACAGTAAAAACGACTATTTTAAAATCTTTGCAGCTCAAACAGTACACGCGTTTTAACAGAATTCATGTAAGCGCTTTTATAAGATTATAAGCGTCACATTTCTGCCTTTAAACTTCCAAAAATACCCCATTGACTTCCACTGTAAGTGTCTCACTGGAACACACATTTGTGCTTTTTTAAAGAAAAGGAGGAATGAGTCAAAATTTATTTTTATGGGAATCAACATTATGCCACAAATGCCGTCCATTGATCTTAACTTGTTTTGAACCCGGAATATTCCTTTAAACAATGGAAACGCTACTTTATTCACAAAATTGATCTGATTTTTTTATTCACTTGTAAACACAAAATATTCCTTTAATCCCCACTTTTATTTGCAGTGTGGGGATTAATCAAGTTGTAAACTAATCGAACTAACTTAAATCCTCTAAATGTGTTTAGCTGAATAAAGGTCCATTAATGGTTTCAACAGCTCACTGCAGCCAATAAAACAGCTTTCCTAATTCATGTACACAAATGCATTTGGCCAACTTTATTAAACTTTTTCATCTATCTGTGACTTTGTTGAAGTATGATTCTTGTGAATATTGGATCGCAAAATGTGGTTTCTGTTTTTTAGTGCATGGGCACGAGCTCCAACCTGGTTTCTTCACTGTTTCCCATGCTGATACAAGCTGTTGAAAAAAAAAAACCCACTTTGGCTGTGAAGTTTCTGGAAAGAGCACGATCATGGATCAATGACATTGTTAGGGATGTGAAGGACATGGTGAAAAGGTAAAATGTTAGCAATATTTTATTAGTGGAAGGCTTAATCAAATGTAAATTGGTCTTGAGTATTAATTTATGAATTTGTAATATCTGGACCACTTTCAACACGAGATGTTACTAATAAGCACAATGAAGCTGATTAGCACCATATGTCAGGCCATTATACACAATTATATGCTATAATCACACAAGTCTGGAGCTGTACAATGAACCGAATCATTGTATTTGATGATTATGTGAAATATGCCATTCAGGTATGATGAGCAAAACCGAAAGGTAGCTTCATGCACCAGTGATGTGATTACTGAGAAAACAGAGACAGAAAAACAACTAACACGACAAACTGAGGAGATCAAGAGTCTGGAAACATTTGTGGCCGATCTCGAGAAGAAGCTGAGAGAAAACGAGGAGTCTATACAGAAAATGGAGAGAAAGATTGAAGAAAAAATCTTTGAGCTGCAGAATCACATCAAAGATTCTTCTAAAACAAGCCATGGTCTGGGTATCCTGGCCGCCCTAGTGCCATTTGTTGGACCCATTGTTAAATCCATTCATGATACTGTGACTGCACCTGGTGTTGCTGCTAAAACTCAAGCTCTTAATGCTGAAGTATCTCGTCTGATCTCTGAAAAGTCCAGTCTGAAAAACAAAGAGTGGCAGATCTCTGTCCAACTGACCGAACAGCAGCTGAAATTGGCCACTTCTAAAATAGAGCAGGGTGAGAGTCTTTCTCTGGCTTGTATGGATCGAACACTTTCATGCTAAATCTAAAATCTACTATCATGCTTTTTACTGTCTGCAGTCTGATCGTCTGCTTTCTCTTGTTTCTCAAGGTGCAATTCCCCACCCTGTTCACTTGAAAGACATCCAAAAGCACCTTTCTCGAATCCAAAAAATTCTGATACAACTTAAAGGTTTCTGGGAGAAAGTGGGTATTTTGCTGGATACGCTTGGAAAAAAAACCTTTGTTGGGGAAGACCTCATTGATGATCTGGAAGACCTGCAGGAGGATTTTGTCAAATCTATTAAAATAGCAACAGAGGTAATGTAGATATTAACATTAGTTAATAATTGTTCCCATTTCATGTTAGAAGTTAAGTGGAATCTTGCAAAGCTTCAGTATGTTCAAGGGTTGCTTAAGCTGTGTCCGAAATCGCACCAGGTTCCCTATATAGTGCACTTTAAAGGGTCTTGGCCATTCAACTTTTTGACATGTTGTCAAATGATAAAAATAAAACATAGAAACTTACTAAAATACTGTATAGATAATGAGTGATTGATTAACTCTGCTTAATGCCAAATGTTTCATGTGTCTCATCTGACTAATTAATGCAGATAAGATTGCACATTTTAATTAGTATTTGGTGGAAACGCTGCCCAGATTGGATAGGAGACTTTAGAGATGCTAAAAGGATCATATTTGTGATTCTTGTTATTATTTTTTTTAATCATTATGAACAAATCGTGTATTAAAAATGCCAAAGAGAAGAAATATTTATATTGTTGTACCATCCATTAAACCACAAGGTAAGTTAGATATTAGATATTAAAGATATTATTATCTATTAATATACAACAGTTAGTTCCGGTCCTCGATTCTGATTGGATGAGAGATGTTCCATGTGACACACACACACACACACACACACACAGTGAAGCGTCCGAGTGCTGATGATGTCACTCCGCTTGTGTTCGTGCCGTTCTAAACTCAAGTGTACGAGCAGTGCAGATGTGTTAAGAGCTGTATGTGTCTCTTTACATTTAATTATGTGACATTACATATGTTAGCCAGCAGGTGGAGACAAAAGACCATTTTTGTGTAATATGAGTCCACGTCAGTCATTCATCAGTGCTCCATGATCGCTCGGATTACTACTACACTACTAAAGCTGGGATATAACTTTAAACGACTTTAAACGAACATCTTCAGCATTACGGCTCATCACAACTGAGACACACAACAGACAGATTCATTACACAATCTTAACCGGACTTTCCACATTGGACAAAATGTACTGTTCAAAATGGCGGAGGACATTGCGGTTTCTATAGTGAAAAATTATTTCACCGGCTACCGCAAAATAGGTAGAAATACCCCCGCTTGGATGCTATTTTTTAAATGAGAAAGCTGACCGCATCTCTGCATGGGTGTGGCAACAGGTGATCACATGCTACATCTCTCTCTCTCTCTCCATCTCTCACTCTCTCCATCTCTCACTCTCTCTCTCTCTCTCTCTCTCCCCCTCCCCTCTCTATCTCTCACAC
The DNA here is from genome assembly GCA_032164185.1 of Moxostoma hubbsi. Classification (NCBI taxonomy): domain Eukaryota; kingdom Metazoa; phylum Chordata; class Actinopteri; order Cypriniformes; family Catostomidae; genus Moxostoma; species Moxostoma hubbsi. Next base: position 28,017,047 of record JAVLUX010000037.1, on the reverse strand, counting down.
AAACACATCCATGTTTATCCAGTATCTTGTTAGAAACTGCACAAGCCGTGATACTATTTCTGAAGTGACATTTTTTAATTACTAACAGGTTTGGATGCATCATTTGTTCTGAACGGCTGATTCTGATTTGTCACGTAATAAAGTAGTTCCATGCACAAATGCGTTTTTATGACATTACTCGGTTTTTCCTAATTTTTAAAAATGTCCTTGTTCATTTTACACACTGTTGTATATAAGCAATATCACACTCGCAATCGTGCTATATGGCCCTATATCAGCACTCGTGCGGGCAAATCACAGCAGTTCTGATATAAGGCCATATCGCACTCTTGCTCGTGTGATATTGTTTAATTATTATCGGATAAAGTAAATATATGTGACGAGCTACAGCTGCTGTATCCAGAATTTCCACACTACAGTATATAGTGTTTACTTTATAGGGAATAGTGAACAAGTGAGCGATTTCGGGCACACTATGAGTTTATTTCAGTTTCTTTAATTCTCATCAATAGTGCCAGAAATGTTTTGATTCATCTCTTTGAAATCTTTCAGTGTTGGATAACATTTGGTGGAGCCTGTCAGAGAGTCCAGAGCATGTTCATCGTGCAGTCTCGGGATGCGTATATGTTCCTGGAGACCGATCCGTCTTCACTTTCACCAGATGAATGGAAAGAGCAGTACGAGAGTATCATGGGAAAGCTGAACAACATAAGTCTTGAAACCCCACGTGTGCAGGAACCAAACAGAGCTGCCATTACTGAATAATATACAGATGCTTCATTTCACACTTCAGAGGTGATTTGACTTCTTCACAGCTGTAATTCTCAACTGGTGGGTCTCAGGTCTCTTTTTATAGAGTTGCGGACAGCAGGAAAAACAACGTTAAATGAACATAATAAAATATAACTAAACATATAACCGTGGAGGTGAAACTCTTCACATATATCTTTTGTTGATGACATCATAGGCCATGCATCCAATCAAACGCTACAGTATTTTGGCTCAAAATTTGGTCAAATTAGACAGATGTGTGGTGAATTATTGGCAGGTTAGAGCATTAAACCACTGAAATTCGATTTGGTATAATAACAATATTTGTGACTGTGTTGGGTTGCCATGATGTCTAAATTAAAATCTAAATGACTAAATGTGTCCTGTATCAAACAGTTGAGAAGCACAGCTTCTCTTGATCATTTTTATTAAGCTAAAGCTTTTCCACTGCTCAGAATAACATACACATGTTAAAAAAGGCTTCTGTTTCTGAATTATATCTTTGAATGGCTTTGCGTTTCACAATGGCTTCAGAATGATTTATTCTTCATATTATTTAGCATTGCCACATGATTTTAATAATGTCTCATAAAAAGACCTTCATAATAGCCAAATCATCCATTCAAAATTAAACTGTGACATTGTTCTATATTCAAACAATTATTGTTTTTATTTTGTGCATCTTTCTCCTTTAACAGCGATACAAATGTAACAAGTAAAAAGTCCATCAATTAAAACAACATCAATTAAAACAACATCAATTAAAACAACATCAATTAAAGGGGAATGCAAGAAATTGTCATTTCTTTTACATTATAATGTTTGTGTACTTGTAACTTGTTACTTGTAACCGTTAATAAAAAATGGCTTGAGTGTACATGATTGTGTGTGTGTGTGTGTGTGTGTGTGTGTTTGTGCATATTTATGGATCCTGCATTCATACAGGATAAACATGACAATTACATTCATTCAACATTATTTGAACAGTTTTTAATGAAAGGAATCATCATGTTTTTCCATGTCTCAGATCATCAAGATCCCAGAATTCCTCAAATCCATTGCTGGCTTTTGTTAGTTAAAGAGTTAGTTTACAAAAGACAAGAAAAATAGGGTAACGTTTTAGATCACAGCCCGCATTTTACAGTGTAAATACAGCGAAGTTACAGCGTACTTTTTTGTAATAATACATGTTTCAATGCAGCTTCACAGTAATAAACAAAAAGATAACAGAAATGTTTCAAAATGCAACAATTATGTAAAATACTTCAATTTCAGCTATAAAGCAGCTCAAGACGGTAACGTAATTATTCAGCTCAATTCAGTTCAAGTTTTGTGTTCTCCTCCGATAGTGTCAATACAGTTCGATTATATTTAGTGAATATTAATAGTCATTTAAGCCCCCAATGATAAAACTAAAGGCGACAATGGCAAGGAAACAAAACTCCATCAGATGACAGTAGTGAAGAAAATAAACCTTATCCTGTAATATAGAGTATGTACCCCAGAGTTAAAATATCCCGACAGTAGCCTATATGTGTAGGTACACTATTATTACAAAAAGGTACGCTGTAAATTTGGTGTACTTACACTGTAAAAAAAGAGTTACGAAAAAAGATGTATAGGGATATTGAGGACACATAAAGAAAACACATTTTGTTTAAAAACATTTTGATTAGAAAAAGGAAAAACAAACGTGAAGAAACACCTGGAATATAAATTGGCACTTTTTGATTGCAGAAGGTAATTAAATTTTATTTTTTTTTACATACCATTGCTGCTTTTGTTTCTCCACTGTATTTACAACCTGTGACCAGCAGATGTCCTCAGCGAGCTGTGTTCAGAGTGACTCAACAGCGAATTGATCTATGGTGAAATTTGTTAAATTCATCCGATGTCTCAAAATCTCATAAATGACCATCATCAGTTGCTTTGAATTTGATTTTTTACAACTTTTTAATCAGTATTATTTTGTTTGAAAGTACTTTTGCACTTGAAGTGCACTTGCACATGATCTGGCTATTCATGAATGTAATACAAGATTTTAACCTCTAGGGGGGGATAATAGAGCTCTACTCAAAAATAAATCGAAATTATAATTTTTTCTTATTGTATTTTGTTTCAGACAGAGCCGAAGTCCATGTAGTTTTCAATCTCCTTTTTAAAACCACAAAGCTGGAAAATATACACTTATAAAAGGTCCCATATAGAAATCTGAAAAATATCATAATAATTATTATAATTAATAGGCCTATATTTGGGAACGTTGGCACATATTTATAGGGAAAATACATGTTATTTATATTTATAAAGAGACATCCAGAACTCTTCTCCAACAGAACTGGACCAGCATTGATCATCAGATCACGCTCACTCACTGATCACACACCATGACCACGCACACTCACTGACCACACACACACACAGACTCACACACACACACACACACACCACACACTCACAGTGTGGTGTGTATGTGTGTGTGTGTGTGTGTGTGTGTGTGTGTGTGTGTGTGTGAGCATGCTCAAATGACAATTATCTTTATTTTTTGACATTTCTTTTGTATCGTCACAAAATGTAAATAATCTTGACAAACTATTAATTAACTGTTAATTAATGGTTAATTCGTTATTAATTCATGCTTAATTAAATATTAATTAGAAAGACATTAAATATGTCATTTCATCACATGCTGGAAATGAATTTTCATGATTTGAATGACATAAACCTCCTGTGATGCATGAACACACACTGTTGGACATTGTTAGAAGACACTTTTTAAATCAACTAGTGAGAGTGTGAACAAACATTTTAACCAGAATTTACTTTCTAGAAGTCATAAAAGTGCCCAAAGTTGAAGAAACATCCACTGAGATTTGTGCTCGTTTCTTGTCTGTCAGTGAAATCTGTTTGCAGACTGGTTTAATTCTGACACCTGCTGGTTTCTGTGTTTGTCCCTTTCAGGACCAGTATAAGTTCTGTTAGGAAGTGGCACTGGAATACTTGAATTCTGGGTAAATTGCGTGGAAGCTGCTCCCTCTTATTATTGACCCCTGACCTGCCCCAAATCCCTGGACACTAAAACACCTGAATGTTTGAAACTGGAGCGGACATTGCTGGAGGAGAGCTGCTGAAACCACCGAGCACTCGTCTCTTTGCCTCTGTGTGCTCACGTCAACAAGACTCCAGTATTCGTCTGTCACGAGTTTTCAGCGCAGTCGTCTTTTCATCCGCTTGTGTCTTTTTTCTCAAACGTCTTTTTTGCCCTCTTAATCCTCATCGTATGATCGCATCATGTCTGTGTGGAATGCGCCGTCACGTGGATTTGTATATTTTATATCATCGCTTTTAAATGTTTGTTTTTGTACTTCTATTAATTCTTGGCATGTACAGTGAAATCATACGTGGCCGTAAGAGCGCTGATATTAACGCGTTTTGTCGCCATCTCTGTGGTCGCTGCAAGATTGAAAAAACTGCTGATATAATTGATCCACACGCTGAAACGTCCTGTCAGAGACCCAAAGCTTGTACCTGTGATCTTTTTGTTGATATTGTAAATAGCTGAAGTTCACCAGATAATTTATTCATTGGACTTTCTTTTTTTTTTGTGTGAATCACACCGAGTGACAATCATGTGTTAATTTGGTCATTATTATCGTAAAGACTCGACAAATAATGGTGACCAGATTGTATTGTTAACTTTTTATTTATCTGGTATGAAAAAGAAAATGAAACTTAAAACGTATAAATACATATCTATATCTGCCAATGTGTCGTTCATGTGTCTTTTGTGCTCTTCAGGATGTGTCGTTTACTTCGATATTTAAAAAAAGTTTGTACAGTTTTATAACTTCAATGCATCGTTAGATAACGGATCATTCTGATCGGATAATGTGAGTTCAGACCTGTCGTTAAATGCTGATAAACACCTTTCAAAGTATGTACTTAATTTTATGAAAAAAGTGTGAGTAACATATAATTTTATTAAGCAGGTGTGAGTGCATACATCATCTACAATGTTGTTATTGTCCTTTGACTAGCTATAATTCATCAGCTATTAATGAACTATGAATTAACTATTAATTAACTATGAATTAGCTATTAATTAACTATTAATGAACTATGAATTAGCCATTAATTAACTATGAATTAGCCATTAATTAACTATGAATTAGCTATTAATTAACTATGAATTAGCTATTAATTAACTATGAATTAGCCTTAGCACAACAAAGGCTTGTTATTTGAAAGAGATTAAATATGTAATTTCCAGCCCAGAAATGTTTTAAGCACAATACAGAATTTGAGATGTGCTGGAAATTAATTTTCATGCTTCTGTGATGCATAAACACACACTGTTGGACTTTGTTAGAAGACACATTAAATGAACTAGTGACTCTCCACGATCCACACACAACTCACCACACGCCCCACCGAGAGCGAGAACCACTAATCACCACCATGAAGAGGTTACCCCATGTGACTCTACCCTCCCTAGCAACCAGGACAATTTGGTTGCTAAGGAGACCTGACTGGAGTCACATTATAGTGACCATGAGGAGGTTACCCCATGTGACTCTACCCTCCCTAGCAACCTGGCCAATTTGGTTGCTAAGGAGACCTGACTGGAGTCACATTATAGCGACCACGAGGAGGTTACCCCATGTGACTCTACCCTCCCTAGCAACCTGGCCAATTTTGTTGCTAAGGAGACCTGACTGGAGTCACATTATAGCGACCATGAGGAGGTTACCCCATGTGACTCTACTCTCCCTAGCAACCGGGACAATTTGGTTGCTAAGGAGACCTGACTGGAGTCACATTATAGTGACCACGAGGAGGTTACCCCATGTGACTCTACCCTCCCTAGCAACCGGGCCAATTTGGTTGCTAAGGAGACCTGGCTGGAGTCACTCAGCACGCCCTGGATTCAAACTCACGACTCCAGGTGTGATAGCCAGCGTCAATACTCACTGAGATACTCAGACCCCATTGACTCGTATGTTTTTCGATGTTTAACACACTAGTAAAAAAAAGCTAATTATTTTACCAAATGTTTAAAACAGGTTGAATTTATCCACAAAAAACACCTTATGTGCCATTATGGGATTAAGTATCCACTGCGTGCATGCTTTAGTATTTCAGTAGATGCAGTACAAGATGATTATTGATTAATTGTTCCTCCTTATCATGACAAAACTGGGTTTTCTGCTATCCTACTCATTTGACATAATGCATTTGCATGTGCTGTAGCAGGAATTAGAGAATAAAGGGAATCAAGTTCAAACCATTTCACAACACTGAATTTCATCACATTGGCTGTGCTGCCTCATCATTCGGGTGAACAGTCTTTTTTTTCGCTTTTTTTTTGTGGCTTTAGCTCATTTGTTTATTTTTATTTTTATATAAAATCAAAATGTTAGTTCTCAGTCACCATTCACTTTCATTGTAAAATGCAACAAAAGTGAATGGAGACTGAGAACTAACATACTGCCTAACATCATCTTTTGTTTTCCATGGAAGAAAGTTACAGGGGTTTAGAACAGCATGAAGTTGAGTATATGATGACTTCATTTTGGGGTGAACTGTCTCTTTGTTGTGAGCATCAGGATACTGTCTAATGTCTTGTAGCTCTCTCATCATAGGCCAGCTTGCACTTCCATCTGATGTCCAGAAGACGGCAGCAAAGCTTGTACGGGTGACGAACATGTCAAAATATGTAAATTAGATTTTTTTACAGCAGTGATTCTAAACTGGTGGGTCTCAGGTCAGTTCTGGAAAAACAATGTTTAATACAAATAATCGAATGCTACTAACTATGTAATCATGCAAAAGCAAAATAAGTTTTTGCCAATGTAAAATATGTGTTTTGAAACTAAACCAGTCATGAAGCACTTTTACAGAATTTATAGTCTAATGCAGGCATCTATCGTAAGATTAATGACAAAGTCTTTGAAGTACGCATAAATGATCTACTTCACTCTGAGCCAAATCACAAAGAACAATGAGATGATGCAGGCAACAGTCAGTGAGAGTGAGGTGCATCCTGAGTCCAAGGTTCAGGCAGTGCCACATGAAGTATCCCATGTCTTACGGTTGGAGGTGGCAGCAGATCATCCTCTGTGGAGTCCATCGTAGTTGACTGATGTAATGTCTGGCCGGCACAGACTGCAGTTAGTAGTCAAAACTCAGCAGCACGTAGGATCCAAATCGTAAAGTATATACCTCCTTTTGTGGATTTTTGATAGTACAGATTGCGATCAAGTTCTTCACTGATAGTATGGATAACACTTTGACACTTTGTTACACTTTGTCCAAGCATCTCTGATCAATGAGGAAAGGCCAATGAGAAATTGGCAGAGAATTTTCATGTCCCGCCCCGGACATACGGGTATAAAGGGAGGGAAATGCGTCTGTTTCATTCAGGATTTTTCTGTGTAGCTGACAATGAGGTTTGGCCGCAACAGTGTTCAGTGATGTGGCCGGGAGGACACAACGTCTCGTTCCCTCCATCAGGGAACGGAGGTTACATCTGTAACCTAGACGTTCCCCATCTGTCGCTCACTTCGACGTTGTGTTGAAGAAGCGACATTAGGGGTCCAATTTAAATCCGCCATGGGCTGAGCCATGTACGTGTACTGCTGACACAGGAGCAGGCAGGTATTTTACGTGCAAAAGCAACAGGCTGTGTCAGGCTGCACGTACCCTTCCACAACGCCCCATAAAATCATCAAAGCCTTCTGGTTCTTTACCCCTGATGGGGGAACAAGGCGACGTGCCAAGCATGGGAGCAGGCCGCGCCAGCCACACCTTTTCTCTCTCTGTGTTTCTGCATAGAGTTAAAGCTTGGGCCATCTTAACACTATCATACACATCAGGGAAGGTGATCTTTCCCAGTTTTCCTATTCTTTCAGGGGGAAAGACCCTGCGGAGACCACACCTGCCCAGACTGGGGGAGGTAAAGGGTGGTGAAATACATCACATGGGCTTTAGGTTAGGCACATGTGGAGAATGGCGCAGTGGTAGATCCTACCTCATTGGGAGGGAGGAGTTGCTACAGACACGGTGACCAGGGACCAGTGGGAACTGCCCAAGGGAGACGTGGTTCCGCTCGCAAGAGGACGTACCATGGAAAATACACACGGGGGGAAGTCCACGTAGGAACCCGACCTGTGGAGCACCTATTCCAGTACAGGGTAGATTGAGTTCCCGCATTGGATTTGGTCCGCGACTTCCTCCACTGAGTTCGCGGACTAGAGGGCTAGGGAGGAGTCATCCAGGGAGCCGAGTTAGTGGGATCTCCTGGGATAAGAGCACACAATATTACCTCAGCAGAGGGAAAGGGCGCTAGGTGCAAGCGATCCACCCGGTGAGTTTGTCAGCGTGTTACCGAGTTCTACTGGCTCAGACCTGAGAAAACACGGGACTCAACCGACTCAACCCTGAGATTGTAAAATCTTGCAAAGGTATTGGGTGTTGCCCAACCCGCTGCTCTGCATATTTCTGCTAGGGAGGTGCCCCTGGCCAGTGCCCCTTGAGGACGCAACACTTCTTGTTGAGTGTGCTCGGACCTGTAAGGGGGGGTGCACCCTGGGTGTGATAGGCCAATGTAATGGCGTCCACTGCCCAGTGGGAAAGCCTCTGTTGGAGACAACGTTCCCTTTCTGCTGTCCGCCAAAGCAGACAAAGAGCTGCTCAGAATGTCTAAAGCTCTGTGTGCGGTCTAAGTAGATACGCAAAGCACGTACCGGACACAGCAACGAAGGGGCTGGGCCTGCCTCCCGGGGCAGCGCTTGCAGGTTCACTATCTGGTTCCTGAAGGGAGTGGTAGGAACATTGGGCACGTAGCCCGGTCGCAGTCTTAGGATCACATAAGTGTCTGCTGGACCGAACTCCTGGCAAGTGTCGCTGACAGAGAATGCTTGCAGGTCCCCGACCCTCTTGATGGAGGTGAGTGTGAGGAACATGTAACATTCAGGAGGGCCGTCTTCAGGGAGAGGGCCCTGAGTCCGACTGATTCTAGCGGCTCGAAGGGGGGTCTCTGAAGGCCTGAAAGGACCACTGAGAGATCCCAGGAGGGGATCAGGCTTGGCCGGGAGGGATTTAACCTCAGGGCGCATCTTAGGAACCTGTTAATTAAGTCGTGCTTACCAAAAGACTTGTACTGTGTCGTGGTGGGCTGCGATAGCAGCTACATACACCTTCAAGGAGGAGGGGGACAGCCTCCCCTCCAACCTCTCCTGCAGGAATGAGAGCACTGACCTAACTGCGTACCTCTGCATGTCTTCAGCCCGGGAAGAACACCAATTTGCGAAAAAGCGCCATTTCAGGGTGTAAAGTTGCCTGGCAGAGGGGGATCTGGCTTGGTTGAGCGTGTCTACAATGGCAGGTGGTAGATCAGCTAGATCTATGTGCGTGCCCCATCCCTGAGAAAGAAGGTTCTTCCTCAGGGGAATTTGCCAGGGAGGGGCTATCGTGAGGAGTACGAGATCCGAGAACCAAATCCGAGTGGGCCAATAGGGGGCCACTAGAGTGACATGTTTCTCATCCTCCCTGAACTTGCACAGCACCTGTGCAAGAAGTCTCACTGGGGGAAATGCTTACTTGCGTAGCCCCGTGGGCAAGCTGTGTGCCAGCAGGCCTGCCCCGAGGGGAGCTTCCGTTCGGGCGTACCAGAGCGGGAAGTGGGAGGTCTCTTGGGAGGTGAACAGGTTTACGCAAGCCTTGCCAAACTGTTCCCAAATCAGCTGGACCGACTGGGGGTGAAGCCTCCACTCTCCGCTGGGCAAGTGTTGTTGTGATAGCGCGTCCGCCACCACGTTGAGGTTGCCCGGGATGTGAGTGGCACGCAGCGACTTGAGTCTAAAGGAGGAGATGACGGCGAGTTGTGACATGTGGTGGGAGCGTACACCGCCTTGGCGATTTATGTACGCTACTGTGGTGGTGCTGTCTGATCGGACCAAGGCGTGTTTGCCTTGAATTAGCGGGAGAACCCTCCACAGGGAAAAAAGTACAGCCAACAACTCTAGGCAGTTGATGACTGGCTACCCGGTAAGCCGCCACCTTTCTTGGGTACGATGAATTAAGGGCTGTAGAAACCCTTCATCTCGGTTGGAGGGACAGGCTCTATCGCATCTTTGAGTAAGAGAGTTGCGATTTCCACATGCAGGGATTTGGCATGTTCGCTGTGTACTGCGGTAAAGCTGACGCCCCCAAAGGGGGGGGGGGGGGGGGTGCGTCTCCTCCCGGCCCTGTGAGCCATGTCGGACATCTGGGCGTCAGCCTCAAACTGGGCGTGCTTGCCCGAAGGCAGCAGCCCAGTCGAGTCATCCGCATCAGACACCGGACTGTTCTCCGATGCAGCAGCGAGCTCATCCGGCTCGGGCAGGCTGGCTGTGAGGCGAGCCACTGTTGCCTCAAGCCCAAACGGAAGTCAACGAGCGTGCTGGAGGGCGGGTGGTTCGTGGGAACATACCCAGCGAAACTGAGCCTGCTGCCATCCCCAGATCGACCCATCGCCAGCCGCTTCGTCCTCAATTCCGTAGGAAGAAGGAGCGACGCGGGGGCCGGCTGGAGTGGCGTTCCTTCTGAGGAAGGAAAGCCGCGACCGCATGTTCTCGCAGTGAGAACATGAGCCATCCACAAATGCTGCCTCAGTGTGATAACTGCCCAGACACACAAGACAGCACCTGTGGCCATCAGGAGCGGAGAGCACTCTTCCGCATCCAGGAACTACATAGGGGCGGAAGGGCATCTTTATAAAGACGCGTCCTGAAAAGAACGTTCAACGCCAGCTGTGTATTTGCTCTTTTAGCAGAAATAACTCTTTTAGAGAAATAAACTCTTTTAACTGCGCTGTCAAAGCGCCCAGGGGCAAAGCTGCGCTGCCATGCAGAGAAGCCGTCTGCTCTAATGGTCCGATGAGGTCCATGCCAATTCTAAGGGACCTCGATCAATGGAAAGGGGTGCAAAGGCGCTTTTGGTGTGGCCTGACAGATTCACCAACTTCTGAGCACGAATGCCAAGCCAATATAAACAGGCAATTAGACTAGAAACAGGCTTTTTTCTTTTCTTGCCCTAAGTGACGCGCCATCAGATTATGATGAGCCGTCAGGAATAGCATTTCCCAACAGCTCTTTGGTATTAACAATTGGGTTGTATCCTCCTTTGTCTGAGCGTCATGAGGACCCAACCTTTAGTCTTTCGTACACTTCTGTATCGGTTTCACGATCGCGTCTATTTATAATGCAACCCGTTTTCATTTCCTCATTCAGTTTTGGTCTGAGTTCATTCGAAATAGTTAAAGCAATTTGTCATACGTCTCTGATCTCTAGATTGTAAACATTGGCCTGTAACATTAAGGTGTCCCAGTAAGGCTGGAATGGACCTCTTCTTGGCATCATGCCAACTATTTCTTTGTGTGAGCTGCATTCCTCACACGTTAAAGGACGACTGATAGTTGTGATTTCATCTTCAGCATTTGTTATCATCTTAATGACTGCGACTTGAACTGATTTTTTCGGAACATCGCTAGCTTTTTGCCACGTCATAACCGGGCTGCGTTCTTTTGTAATCTGAGTGGGATTATCCCCATGGGCTCGGTTACGAGCCTCTCTTGTGTAGTTTGCATAAACTAAGGTTACTGCATCATCGTCGTCACTAACCTGTTTTCTTTCCGCATCAAATGATGAATTTATGGCAGCTTCTTTTATAGCTGATATTGGGTAGCCTGCATTGTTACAACAGTCTTCTAAAGCGGATGCTTAATTTCGACCTGATCGAAGTTTTTGTTGGAGATCATTAATCTGCGCTTCCATCGCATCTACCCGTCTCGCCCAACTTTGCTTTTTATACACAAATGTGTCGACTTGAGCCCTCAATTTTTTTAATTCTTCCGATCGCGATTTCTCTATTTCTTTAATGTTTACTATATTTTGCTCGTTTCGCCATGGTGTCGATGTCGTTACGGCGAAGCAAGTAAACAATAGTGACTGGGTTTTTCCAGTATTTATATTTGGATTCTAGTCTCCGACCCTCCGTAGAGTACTATGATAAGATTTCATCATTACTCCATTTTAATTTTAGTCCTTTCTTGCGTAAACGAAAAAGGAGATCTTTGAATTTTATGGCAAGAGCTTCTATTACCTCCTCATCTACACTGATTCTAGCATGTCCCTGATCCATGCTTTTGTCTAAAATCTTTAGCCCCACCAGATTTTTCGGTCTCTGGTCTAACAGTGGGTATTCCGAAATGTTCTATTAATGTGTCTATATGGGATGTGTCTGTGCTTTCCCTCAAAACTTCTAATAGGCAAAAAAGAATGGATTTACCAGAACTGATGAAGACAGAGAAGTAGAAGAAGTTCAAAACTCATCCTCTGTACCAAACAGGATGTCATGCTGAAAAGACATCTCTCGCTCGTTGGAGATCACGTCGGGGTCACCACTTGTAAAATGTCAGGAAAAACTGCTAAAAATATATAGATTTGCCCCTTGAAGGTCTCTGCATTCTTCTGTCTTTTCTGAGCACTGAAGTAAAGCAATTATTGTTAATAATTTGCACTTTACAAATTCATTTTCAAGGCTCCTTGCCATCCTGAGTGAAATAGTCACCTCAGAAGTCTCTACAATTTTCTGGAGCAGAAATATATGATTTGTTTCTTGGTTGCTAGGGTAACCCCATCTGGTTGCTAGGCAGTTACCAAAGTGATACTCATAAGGCTCCTTGCCACCCTGAGGGAAATAAGTTAAACAGGAACTCTCTACGATGTTCTGGTGCAGAGATATAATATTTGTTACTTGGTTGCTAGGGAAACCCCATATGGTTGCGAGGAAGTTACCAGGGTGATACTTTTCAAGGCTCCTTGCCATCCTGAGTGATATAAGTCAACCCGGAAATCTCTACTATTTTCTGGTGCATAGATATTTGATTTGTTTCTTGGTTGCTATGGTAACAACATGTAGTTGCTAGGCAGTTACAAAAGTGATACTCATAAGGCTCCTTGCAATCCTGTGTGAAATATGTCAACCCCTAAATCTCTACGATGTTCTGGTTTAAATATATGTGATTTGTTACTTGCTGCGATGGACTGGCGACCTGTCCAGGGTGTACCCCGCCTTTCGCACAATGTTAGCTGGGATAGGCTCCAGCCCCGCCCCACGAACCTGTACACAGGATAAGCGGTTGATGATTGATGGATGGATGGATGGATGGATGGATGATTGGTTGCTAGGGTAACCCAGTCTGGTTGCTATGCAGTTACCAGGGTGATACTTATCAAGCCTCCTTTCCATTCTGAGTGAATAAAGTCAACCCGGAAGTCTCTACAATTTTATTTTGCAGATATATGTGATTTGTTACTTGGTTGATAGGGTAACCATATCTGGTTGCTAGGCAGTTACCAGAGTGATACATATCAAGGCTACTTTCCATCCTGTGTGAATAGATAGACCTCTAGAGTTATTCAGTATTTGGTGGATATTGATAGATATTTGGCAAAACCTTATAACTTTGTTGTCATTAAGTTTTATAAACCTGGGGACAAAACACTATACCAGACGCACTGAGACATTTTGAATGATACCAAACATTTTACACTAGTTACATTATTTGTATACATCAGATATGGTCTTTTGTTACATACAGATATTAGGTGAGTTTGAGGTGATTCTGAGCTGAAGTTCATATGTTGATTTTCTCGAAGATCATACATTTGCTCTTTGCCTTTGAATGCAAACACATTGGCTCCCCGCCTTACAATTGGTCACAGAACAAACCCAAGAAAAAACTTCTCAAAATTTTGAAAAGTAGAGAACATGAAATGATCTAACTCATTCTTAAATTTATTTCCTCTAAATCTAGTTTTAGTGGCAGCTCTCAGTGTACCCATGATCAACCAATGCCTACACTGTATATATAAAACAAGAAATAAAAGAAAAATATCTAATCTTAAAAGAATCTGCTATCTATCTTTTCTAAAGTCGGGGCGCCCCTTTGTTCCAGTGGAGACATCAAGAGAGACACAGGGTATATCCCCTCCTGGTCACTCTCCTTACAGAGCGCAGGATCTGTTTCTATTAATGGCACTAACAAGTGTCACTCAATCTCTCCATTCAGACATTCCCCAGCAAAAATAATAAATGCTACCTGTCTTATTTATGTTGGTTGATCAAGTTTACACCGATAAAGTTGCACTCACATGTAAATTGTTCTCCAGACATATTTAAACAGATCAAAAACAAAACATAAAATCATGGGTTCTTACATTTAGATATCAAGACATTATAGCGTTTAATTTAATATTGTCAAACATTGTGTTTTCTCATAAAATTGAATAGACAGCACTTAAAACAGATACATGAATGTGATGTTTTCTCATTTAAGATTTACTTTTCATACTTCAGTTACCAAATCCTTCTATTTTAATTTCTCTTTCCCATTATCTTGAAATGTTAGCATTTCCATTGTGGCTTTCTGCTATAGGTATACTGCTTACCAGCATATATGAAGGCAAATAAGTGTTTACTTTCCTCCAATTTTCATGTAATATTTGTCAGCAGAATGAAAAATCAATTGATTTACTGTTGTTTCCCATTGGCACTGTTTAGCTTTTTTTTTTTTTTTTTTTCTTCATCATTGGCCCCAATTTACAATTCTTCCCTAGATATAAGGGTACATGTGGAGCAGAAACTATTACATTAAATTAATTTTTTTTACAAATTCATTCTCAGTTATACTCGAAGCTGCTCCCTGTTTACGTCCTGTTTGTCTTTCTTTTTCTAACTCCACCTGTCCCTCCATCTGCATTTCTCCTAGAACCTCTACAGTTCCCTTGAGGATTGGGAACTGACCTTCTGATATGGAGGGGGTTTGACAAGGGCCTCGTCTCCTTCCCTACTCATCTCCCTTCTACATCCTTCAGTATTTTTCTAGCCTGTCTTATATTTTTCAGATCATTTTCTCCCTCTCTCTTTTTGCTTCTCACTTTTTATTTTCATTACTCCTATCTTTAGTTTTGTAATCTTTTTTCAATGTTTCCATTTCCTCACACAACGATACATCAAATCTTCCTTTTTTGCCATTTGTTTGAGAGTTATCTGTAAGTTCTTTACACAATGGATATTTTAATCCTAATATGTCCACAGGAGTGGCTGCCATATTTATACCTTATGTATTATGACAACACTTATCTTTAATGCAACCTTTGTTTAAAATCCAATTACTTAGTTGAATTTAGTTTATTGCAAAACACTGGAGTCAAAGTTTTTTCTCAGATAATGTGATTTCCCAAATGAAATTCAAATACTTCTAAGTTTTCTAATATTTTATTAATCTTACTTGTCACTGTGAAATGAACTTATAAGCACAGTTATATCACTTAACCGTATAACTTCTCTTGTATGTTAAATAATTGTCTTTGCTTCAGTCTAGTTAGGAGTTATGACCAGTCAACAGTTGCTTTTTCTCAGTTTATCTAATCTTACACCAGGCTTCCTGTGTTGCCTGAATAGAACAGCCCATTACTAAATCTTGTTCTGCCAGCCAAAAGTTAATTTTTCCCTTCCATGCACATTTTGGTTTACGGCCATGATGTCTCACAGTTTTTATTATTTTCCCTATTGTTAATTTATACTGTATTACTCTTTTGCCTCATATATTGATGGAAGATTGAAATAGATGTTCTTTGTTATAAATTGCATATATACTCTTATATACTTAGTTATGCGTTAAAGACTGAGTTTTTCTCTCTGGATCACAAATATTGCAATTTTGTAGAATTGCCAAACAACCCACAAAGCCAAGATTTCTGTTAACCAAGGCAATTCCTTTCCAAAGTTTCACGAGATAGGCTTTCATTCCCAACATCCATTCAACGTATAAAAGACAAATCTACTTTATTAGACAACATTAACTCCATTCATACTGTCCCTTTTTAAATTTTAGGGCTCATATAACATACACTCTATGTTCCTTTTATTGTTTAAGGACACATCATACATTCCAATCCCTGTAGTGGGCTTATATCTGTACTCAGTCAAACACTTCCATACACACACTTTCAAACACAGACACAAATACACTCACAACCACAGAAATTTCACACTTATTATGCACACAAGGCCTTAATAAACACAGAGCTCACAATAACACAAAATAATTCTAGTACGCAACTATTCTACCACTCCTCTTGTGTGACGTGCTCCTCAGGATTTATATACATATTCTTTTTAATTCCTCAACCTATGAGAAAACTGTACAGTAGAGCCCTCTTAACAGTAGAAAACAATTTATCTCAAACAAATTCTCACTGTCATCCATCAAGGCCCACTTGACAGTAGAAAACGATTTTTTTTAAATCTCACTGTCATCCATCAAGGCCCACTTGACAGTAGAAAAAAATTATTACATGCAATTATTTCTTCTGGAATCAAAACCCTTTATTTATTTTTAATTTTCCTTATTTAAATTTGGAAGAGCTTTTAGAGTGTTCTTACCACCACAGGTAAACTGCCAAGCAACACAAACTATTATATAGTGAAATGCTTACCTTTTAAGGTGGCCACTTTTTTGTGTTGCTTGTACAGTCAACCCACTGCTGTGGTCACTTCTGCCCTGTTCTGTCCCTTTGTTGTCGCCATTTGTTGTGGTTCTTTCTCGTTTTGTGACAAACTCACTCTCCAAGACTTGGAGTTTTTGATTTCAGAAGAATAGACTTTATTACCAGACCATAAAGCCGAGTTGCCCCTGCAGAAAAACTGATGTGTCTTGAGTTTGCACCCACTTGCATAGCTCTCACAAGGCGTGGCTAAAACCTTCCATATCATGTTTCTATAGTGTTTTGAGCGGAAAAACATCTTTGGGAGGCCCCAACCGATCTTCCTTATCTTCAAACCAGAAGGCTTCGGTTACATCCTGTGAGCAATCTTCACACTATGTAAAAACACTTTACTAAGAGGGGGCCTCAACATATATTTTCTTTAGCTTCAAAAGAAGTAAATAGGAAACATCTGCAAGTCATTCATGTGTGTGTCCATGCACCTCCGACATTCCATTCCCAGACTTTTATGCTGAACCACTCATATACACAAAAAACACACATGACCAACGGATATAAATGCTATAATTACATTTGATCACACTTCATTAATTTATATTTAACTTGATAAAAATACACCACATCTGGACACCCTTTTTATCTCCCTCCAACTCTCACACAGAAACACAGAACAACTGTACGAGATAATTTCTCACAGGTGTCAATCCTTACCGTTCTCCTTCTCCCAGCCCCGCTCTCCACAGACGTAACTCGGCCCCACCCACATTACCAAACGTACCTTGTGGGGTTATGTACACAACCAAAATCAATATGACAGTGCAGATTGCGGATATTGTGATGGTGTGTTTGGCCTGCACGTATCACTTAGAATCAAGACCTGAAATTCTGCTTTGGTCTCATTAGAACGCAAAACCAAGAGTGTCTAAGTCCACAGCTAACCCATTCTGTGCTCTGCGTAGGAAGAAGAACCTTTATCACACATTGCAATGGGTTTGACTTTTATTTTTCACTGTGATGAATGAACCGAAAGGTTTAGCCATGATTGTTAACATCTTATTCTTGACTTAGGCCACTATTTGATTGAACTAGGATAAGTGAAAGAAATGGTTTACCCCTATAGTTCAGTCCTATTAGTTTCCACCTTCAGATTGAAAATGTATCGACGGCCACTTAGCAAGCAGCATTGGTTCTGGAATATGTGGTAAGTGATCGTGGGTGTGCCAGTTCGAATAAGCGGAGTGGAGATTTAGATTTGAATTGAACAAGAACAGTGTAAGTCGCTTTGCAAAAGCATGTTTGGCAATCATGTGTGACTATTTAAACATTTCAAGTCCCATTCAGAGGGGTTTGTTTAATTTTTAATAAAATCATCCATTGCACATATCAAAGGTATGTTGAAGACAAGCAAAGCTTCAATAAGTGGCATGAAATGAAAGATTAGATTATAGATAATAATTTATTAAAATAGTTTATGAGTTAATCCGGTGAATGAAGGGTTTTATTATCAATTGTGAGAAATGCTGATAAAACTGATTTGAGGTGGCTTGCTGTCTGTAACTCGTATATCTCGTATAGGGGGCAAGAGAGTGAATCTTCAGCAAGTGTAGATGTTTTTCATTGCTCATACCAATGGCATGTTAAGACGAAGCAAACTTAAACTAATAGGTGCAATGAATTAGAGAACATGAGGCGAATCTGAAAAATGCAAAACATGGACATCACATGATATTTGATGTAGGTTTAAAACAGCAAGCATACGTATGGCTCTCTATAAAAAATATATTTTTAGAAATGTACATGAGATGCTCAGAATATTGAATGGTAAATAAAAAAAGGATGCTATTGTCAGAGGACTAATTTGACAGAATTTAAGAGATCTTCTTAAAGTTACATCATTTAAATTCAATAATGAATTGTTAGCTATGTAAAATGAATATGTAATTTGTACACTTACTATGTACAAGTCATGGCAGCTTGACATTTTAATTTCAGTTAATTTACTTTGTGAAGTAAATTTCTAAGAATGATGCTCAGAGTCAGATATTCTTTCCAATGTTTTATTGCGTTACAAGTTTGTCTCAAAATGCTAAAGTGTACATTACATTATATACCTTTCAAGCATTAGTAAAATGGTTGTGACAGAATATAACTGCTTAGAAAGAGCTCATTCCCTTAATTGGTTGGTTAGTTGATGCTTCACACCCTCTGTCTTCTAGTGATGCGTTCCACATATATTGACTAGTTTCAGTGCCTTTTTATCTCTCTTTCCTCGAATGCAAACAAGTATACTTTCTGTTCAATGCAGACATACACGTACACACGTACATTTATTGCCATGCAAATGGGTAATTTCTTTAAGTTGTACAAACACACCACTTATAACAATATTCATGGACAGTAATACAATTTAATAATGTATTAATAATCATTTGTATTACATTAATTTAATTATACTTAATATATTTTCATCTTATGGATCGTGGTGGAAGAACACGGCAGTTCCTGGAGTGCTCTAATTGGCTCAATATATTACACTATCAATATTCAAAATTCAAATGTTAAATTATTTTTTACGAAGTTATCTGAAAACCATGTGGTGGACCAATTCTGGGGCTGTATGGCAAAAATTACATTTTTGAAAAAATGGAGCGTGGACAATATCATTTTTTTCCAGCCAATTAATCTATGAAGGTCTTACTGCATAATGGCTGTTTGAGATGGACCAGTGGGTCTTATATTCTCTAGTTTCTTGATCACACTGGCGTACTCTTCTTCCCACTTTTCCTTTGAAAGCGAGGACGGATTGATCTCCAGGAACTTGTAGGCCTCATTTGACTGAATGCTGAAGATGCTGTTCGCTTTCATACAGCTGGAGCCAAACTTTGTCCAGCCCTGTAAATGAAAAGTTCAGAGATCAGTGTTTAAAACATTCACACTAACAGAACTTGAGCACAAATCTTATTCATTATTTACCTGTTTAGCTGCTTCAATCGACTCGAGAAACTCATCCTTCAGATCGTCAAGGTACTCAATCATGTCCTCCCCAGCAAAGGTCTTCTGTTTCAGGTGGTCCAGCAGAGAGCCCACTTTTTCCCAGAACTTTTGAAGCTGGATGAGAATTTGTTGAATTCGGGACAGGCAGCTCTGGACCTCATCAAGGTGAGAAACACACGGAATTTGACCTGGAATACCAGACGAATCCAACACGAAATTCATGTGAGATGTTTGAACATTGCACGCATGCAAACATATATATTCCACAAATGCATGCAAAACAAGAAAACCATTTCACCATTTTCGATTTGTAATTTGGCCAAGTTCAGCTGGTTGTCCATCAGTTTATTTTGAATGTCCCACTCTCTTTCTTTCAGACGTTGTTTTTCAAGGCTCAGTTGAGACAGTTCACCATCAAGAGTTTTGAACATGGCTTCATGAGAAGTGCTAGTAACCATCTTGCAAATGTAACCCATAATACTTTCCACAAATGGCACAATCATAGAAAATATGGCAACACCTGGTACCATGGCACCGGGTGCCAGTGCAGGTGTGCTGATCGTGCTCTCTTCCTTGGCACTGGTGATGTTGCTGATAAACTTCTGAATCTCTGAATTCTTCTTCTCAATCTCTTTCTCACATTTTTCGATCTCTTCAGTGATGCCATGAAGCTTTTTGTCCAGATCCTCCACGATATCCTGAATCGCCTCCATCTCACTGGTTAACTGTTGCAGCTTTTTCTCTTTCTCCTCCTTTTCAGTGATGATGTGACTGGTCGATGAGGCCACATCATTGTTATGTTGATTGTACCTGAATATGCACCAATTATTATTCTTGTTTTTGGTATATTAAAGAACATTATGAGTACATATTGCAAATATTTAATTTGGTCATTTATAAGTAATATTACTATTATATTCATATATAGATTTTAATTTGACCTGTTCACAATGACTTTAACATCACTTATGATTTCACAGATCCATTCTTTTGCTTTTTCAATGAATTTCAGTGCTAATTGTGGTTTGTTCTTCACCACTGCCACCTTCAGACTGGGGAGCAGTGATTTCACAAGGTTATCACTGGTTCCTACACACTGCAAAAACAGAAATAAGAGATAAAATTTCCATCAAAGGATAACTATGTAATATATATATATATATATATATATATATATATATATATATATATATATATATATATATATATATATATATATATATAACACACACAGCTCTGGAAATAATTAAGAGACCACTGCAACATTATCAGTTTTCTTGATTGACTATTATTAGGTGTTTGAGTAAAATGAGTTTGGAGTTTGTTTTATTCTATGATGTACTGACAACATTTATCCCCAATTCCACATACAAATATTATTTTTTTTATTGGGCTGGCCATGACAGGGTCTTGATCCGGTGGTCCTCCATCCACACAATGATTGATCTGGCAGTGCGGCATGGGGCATTGCCCTGCTGGAGAACACAATCCTCTGAGTTGGTGAGAGATCGGTGATGATCTGGGGGTGCTTTAGGACGGCTGGAATCGGGCAGATTCGTCTTTGTAAAGGATGCATGAATCAAACATTCAAGGATATCCTGGATGAAAACCGGTTTCCTTCTGCTGTGACAATGTTCCCCGACTCTGAGGATTGGTTTCTCCAGCAGGGCAATGCCCCATGCCACACTGCCAACACAATCTCCAGACCTGAACCCCATTGAACACCTCTGGAATGTGATAAAGAGGACGATGGACGATCTCAAGCATCAAACAAAGCCGAGATTTTTGCACCAGGAGGGGCATAAAGTCACCCAACAGCAATGTGAAAGACTGGCAGAGGACATGCCAACAGCAATGTGAAAGACTGGCAGAGGACATGCCAACAGCAATGTGAAAGACTGGCAGAGGGCTTGCCAAGATACATGAAATCTGTGATTGAAAATCAGGATTATTCCAGCAAATATTAATTTCTGAACTCTGTTAAAACATTAATATTGTGTTGATTATCAACTTTTGAGGTCTGAAAACACGCCATCTTTTGTGTAATTATCCGCTCATAAATGCTCTAAATGACAATATTTGTAAGTGTAATTTGGCAGGAATGTTGTCAGTACTTTATAGAATAAAACAAACATGTTCATTTTACTCAAACACACACTTAATAATAGTCAATCCAGAGAACGGATAATGCTACAGTGTTCTCTTAATTATTTCCAGAGCTGTGTACTATAGGTTAACGGGTATTACATTTTGCACCGCCCCCCTCTTAAAAACCTCTAATCTTTAAACAACAATTATTTAGAAGAATAAAGAAAGCACAATACATTTCCTAGTGTGTGTTTTATTTTATGTATTTATAGCATACACACTAAACCAAAATATACATTTATCTGGATATAATAATGCAGTTGGAAAATGAAAACAGGAATACCTTCAGCAGAACAGCCTCAGATGATCCAAAGAGAAGTTGGCTTTCTACAGCTCGCTCTCTGAGGAGTCGCTCCAGTTTTGGGAAGTTCCCCAGACACAGGTATGAGAGATGATAGAGCAGAGCAACACGCTCAGCTGCTGGAAGAAGCTCCTGGATGAACTCTGGGCTCCATGTAGAGTCACTGGGAACAAGATCTAACATACCAAAAAATTGTGAAAATTAAAGACATCTGATGAACTGAAATGGTCCTGGTTCATATGCTGGTCTCTGTGATTGGCTAGTTCTTGGCTGAGGCAGTCTGGAGCCTATCGCTAACCGGGTGTGTTTTTCGACTGTCTTGAACCGAACGCTGACGTAACAAGTTACGCAACTACCTAACCTGCTCACAAACAAACATGACACTGCTTAACTAGGGAATTATGAACTGCAACATTGAAATCGTCATTAACATTGGTGTTTTTGCCAGTGTATACAGTAATTATATGTTTACTTGAGATTTATGCTGGTTTACTTAACCAATAGCGTTGCCAATTATGAGAAGATGGTGATCTTAGTGGTTAGCTGACCACAATCCCCTAACTGAGCAAAAACAATGCACAAAATAAGATGAGGAGAGTGTGAGGAAAGTTAGCGAAGCTGGCAAATGTTATAATTTACAGAGATCAGCTTCAAAGGACATTGTCTGGAGCGTGACCGACATTGGTCTCAATGCTCCAGTTAAACCACTTGTTGATCACCAGACTTCATAGTACAGAGTTTGAATAGCTACAAATCCGCCATGCGCTGTCATCATCCTCCACTCCGCAATCTATTTAAATTTTACAACTCTTAATTTTCTAATTCAAATATCTCCAAAAGTTGAACACATAGAAGACTGAAACCACGCTCATCTTGACCAGTCTGGTGTGTGGATATTGCTAATCACATGATAATTATGATAGAAAAACACATACAAAAATCATACAAAACTGGATTTGTGAAAATGTTCATGCCAATATGCATAAAGATATTTTCTATCATAATTATTATGTGTTTGCAGAATGTGTCCTCTCAAAGCCTTTAACACGGATTTGTCCAGAAAACAGTTGAATCCAGAACTAAAAAAGGGTTAAGAGACAAAAACTGATCTGTAAAAAAAATTCACAAATCATGAAGGTCTATTTGAGATTACTGTGAACTGTGAAGATGGTCAGTTTTTAGAATTATAAGCTGATTTCTCTGATGGCTTTATCCAATGACACAGCCTATATTGTTATTATTACACAAGGCAATGGGGGTAGAGCAGTAAGACACAATCAAACATGACCAAATGTGATATGTAGAAAGAGGCACTTAAAACTAATGTTGCTTAAGATCATGTTGGAATAAAGTGTAAAAAAAGTCAGCTGATTAAGATTTATTTAGAAAATCTCACCTTTGCTATCGGCCATGGTTGTTGAAAGAGTGTACACTTGTAAAGTCTCCTACAGCACAGTCTCTAAACATGAAACAGAAAGACAAAGTGTGACATTTAATAACAGCATACAAGAAATTGAAAGACTGATATTAAATTCTGCCATGTCATTATTTAATACCTGTGTATTACTTGTTTATTCTTGTTGCACTTAAATCAGTTTTGTATACTATTCTGATGATAGTGAAACTGTGAAAGAGTTCGGCTTCTCCGAAGAGGAAGGAGGTCACAGAAGCGGGAATGAACTCAAAGGTAAGGCTTTTTAATTCGAAATAATAATGTGGGATGAACATAAACTCTTGACATGCAATTATTAGTAGTTTTTCTCTCTCTGAGGCCAACACTGGACTGGCGTGACTCTCTCTCTGACTTGACTGGCGGAACTGTGACACTTTTAACTGCTCTCCCCGTGCTCACTGAAATTAGAAACATGTGTTAGACATGATTTAGCTCAGGTGTAAGCGCCCTTACCGCTTTCTCCCTTCGGACGGGCGCTTGACCATGCCCCCACTGCCACAGAAACTTTGTAGTATGGCACTTTTCGTACCACTGTCTCCTTAAGTTGAAGCTGGTGAATCCGTCGGCCACCACAAAAGCGCCATTGCGCCCTCTTCTGCTAATCGAGGTCCCCTTCGAGAGAATTGGCATGGACCTTGTCATGCCATTAGAGCAGTCAGCACACGGTCATCGCTTTGTATTAGTCCTAGTGGATTATGCAACGTGATACCTGGAAGCAGTGCCTCTGAGCAACATCTCAGCACGCAGTGTTGTGGACACACTCTTCAGAGTAATCTCCCGGGTGGGGATTCTGAAGGAAATCCTCACCGATCGGGGCACATCTTTTATGTCACGTACACTACGCGAACTTCTGGGCATTAAATCAATTCACACCAGTGTTTACCATCCACAGACAGATTGCCTGGTGGAGCGATTTAATAAAACCCTTAAGGTTATGATTCGTAAGTTTGTACACGAAGACGCTAGAAATTGGGATCGACCCCCTGTTATTTTCAGTACGAGAGGTCCCGCAAGCCTCCACGGGATTTTCCCTGTTCGAGCTGCTGTATGGGCGGCGCCCGCAGGGGGTGCTGGAAGTCATTCGCGAAGCTTGGGAAGAGGGACCTTCTAATAGTAATGAAATTCAGTACGTTCTTGATCTCCAAGCAAAACTCCACACACTGGGGCAGCTAACTCAGGAGAATTTGCCCCGAGTTCAAGAGCGACAAATCCGGCTGTATAACAGGGTAACTCGACTGTGGGAATTTGCACCGGGAGATAAGGTACTCGTATTGCTCCCAACATCGAGCTCTAAATTACTCGCCAAGTAGCAAGGACCCTTTGAGGTCACACGACGAGTGGGGGATCTCGATTATGTGGTAAAACGAACTGATAGAATGGGAAGAGAGACCCCGATGATCTTCTCAGCTGTCCTCACTATCCTCTGCAGGGCTTTGCAGTCCGAAACGGTGCAAGTCCCAAACCAGGCAGTGATGTAGCTGCTCAGGATGCTCTCAATAGTCCCTCTATAGAATGTAGTGAGGATGGGGGGTGGGAGATGTGCTTTCCTCAGCCTTTGAAAAAAGTAGAGATGCTGCTGGGCTTTCTTGGTGATAGAGCTGGTGTTGAGGGACCAGGTGAGGTTCTCCGCCAGGTGAACACCAAGGAATGTGGTGCTCTTGACGATCTCCACAGAGGAGCCGTCGATGTTCAGCGGAGAGCGTTCACCTTGTGCTCTCTTAAAATCAACAACCATCTCTTTTGTTTTGTCCACATTTAGAGACAGGTTGTTGGCTCTACACCAGTCCGTTAGCCGCTGCACCTCCTCTCTTTAAGCCGTCTCGTCGTTCTTGCTGATGAGACCCACCACGGTCATGTCATTGGTGAACTTGATGATGTGATTCGAGCTGTGCATTTCTGCACAGTCGTGAGTCAGCAGAACAGCAGTGGACCGAGCACACAGCCCTGGGGGGCCCCAGTGCTCAGTGTGGTGGTGGTAGAGATGCTGTTCCCGATCCGGACTGACTGAGGTCTCCCAGTCAGGAAGTCCAGGATCCAGTTGCAGAGGGAGGTGTCCAGGCCCAGCAGGTTCAGCTTTCCAATCAGGTGCTGAGGAATTATTGTGTTGAATGCTGAGCTGAAGTCTATGAACAGCATTCGAACATATGAGTCCTTTTTATCTAGGTGGGTGAGGGCCAGATGGAGGGTTGTGGCGATGGTGTCATCCGTTGAATGGTTTGGACGATACACGAACTGCAGTGGGTCTAGTGAGGGGGGCAGCTGGGTCTTAATGTGCCTCATGACGAGCCTCTCGAAGCACTTCATGATGATGGGTGTGAGTGCATCAGGACGGTAGTTTTTGAAGCAGGACACTGAAGACTTATTTGGCGTGGGGACGATGGTGGTGGCCTTGAAGCACGTTGGAACGACGGCGCTGCTCAGAGAGATGTTGAAGATGTTGGTAAGAACATCTGCCAGCTGGTCTGCACATCCTCTGAGCACTCTGCCAGGAATGTTGTCTGGTCCAGCAGCCTTCCGTGGGTTGACTCTACGTAGTTTTCCTCACATCAGCCGTGGTAAGACAGAGCACCTGGTCATTGGGAGGAGGGGTGGGCTTCCTCGCCACCACATTTTCTGTGCTTCAAACCTAGCATAGAAGTCATTCAGCGCATCTGGAAGGGAGGCATCTTTGTCACAGGCAACTGATGTTGTCCTGTAGTTGGTGAAGGCCTGGATGCCCTGCCACATGCGCCGCGTGTCACCGCTGTCCTGGAAGTGACTGTGGATTCTCTGGGCGTGTGTGCGCTTTGCGTCTCTGATGGTCCGAGACAGTTTGGCCCTCGCTGTTCTTAGGGCTGCCTTGTCGCCTGCTCTGAAGGCGTAGTCTCGGGTCCATAGCAGCGTGCGCACCTCCGCAGTCTTCCACGGCTTCTGGTTGGAGCGTGTGGTGATGGTCTTGGAAAAAGTGACATCATCAATGCACTTGCTGATGTAGCTGGTCACTGATGCGGTGTATTCCTTCAAGTTGGTAGAGTCACCATATCTTGCAGCCTCCCTGAACATGTGCCAGTCAGTACACTCAAAACAGTCCTGAAGAGCAGAGATGGCTCCTGCTGGCCAGGATTTCACCTGCTTCTGGAGCAGTTTTGTGCATCTGACGAGCGGTCTGTATGCTGGAATTAGCATAACAGAGATGTGGTCTGAGTAGCCGAGGTGGGGGCGGGGCTCCGCCCGGTACGCGCCTGGGATGTTTGTGTAAACAAGATCAAGCGTGTTCACCCCTCTCATTGCAAAGTCCACATACTGATGGAATTTAGGGAGCACTGTCTTGAGATTCGCATGGTTGAAATCTCCGGCGACAATAAACAGTCTGTCAGGGTGAGCGAACTGGGGAGAGCCTCTAAACGGCTGAGGTGCTTGGGCACCAGGTCCCTGTGTGCACAGAGCAATTCTCGAGAGTGCGCTAGAATCAGCCAGTCATCTATGTAGTTGAGTATGCGGATGCCCAGTTCCCTTAGCAGGGCAAGAGCTGCCTCTGCGATCTTCGTGAAGACGCAAGGGGACAGGAACAGGCCGAAGAGGAGGACCATGTACTGATATGCCCGGCCTTCGAAAGTGAACCGTAAGAAGGGTCTGTGTCGGGGTAAAACCGGATAAGCCAGGTGGTAAGATGTTCTTTATGTATAGTTTGGAATAAACAATGTCCACACATCGATATCCATTTCAGATGCTTTGTTGTCCATTTAATGAAATATATATATATCTTATAGAGTGTAACACATGTTGCTCTATGGTAAGAACCATATGTTCCCACCACCTTTCTCCTGATACAATCCACAAGAAGTTTAAATACCATGTTTAATTAACAGGTGACCACACCCACACCACTGCCATCTAGTGGTTTGAACAATCGTTACATTTGGCTCCTACAGCATCCTTCAGATCTACATTTGCGAACCAATCTTGATGCCAGACGCACACCAAAGTGCGCTTCTGCATCAGCATCTGGAATGGGATTCTGTTTAAGGCCAGGTTCAGAACTCGCAGGTCCAGTATTGGCCACAGCCCACTGCCTTTCTTTGGTATGATGAAGTAAGGGCTGTAGAACCCTTTCTTCATCTCGGCTGGAGGGACAATCAAGTCTGACGCACCTGGGGGTGGGGCTGGAAATGCCACGTTGAGGAGCTTTGCCCCAAGGTGAATGTGCTGAGGGGAACCTCAAAGCACTTACCAGTTGAAGGCAACTGAGATTCATCCTCCACCACCCGGATTGAGTCACTACGCTACCACAAGGATTTAGAGCACAATGGGAATTGGCTTTCGACATTGGGGAGAAAAGAGGAGGGAAAAAACTTTAAGAGAGGGATAAATACATGAGAATCATTATGTGTAAATCGTGTGATACATTAACATAGACATTTCAAGAAGTAGAATGTATATGATGTTGTATCTTAAGGCGGGTGCACACTGTAGGATTTATAATCGTCCTTTACGATTGTTGCATGTCAGACTGAACGATATTAACGCATTGATATCGTCATGGCACACTGTGCGACGTTATGTCAGACTGTACGACATATATATATATATATATATATATATATTGTCCCAATCATCCCGATCAGTGAACGTGACTCGCGTACGGGAATGTTGTGGAATAGAAGCGAAACGGCGCATTTTGCCCAACATCTGGAAGTCAGGACATCCGCATTAATGTTGCTCCAATACCTCTCCATCACGAGCATACGCTCACATATACAGGAAACATGGATTTAGTCAAACAGGCTCATAATAAGACAGAAACTTCCAGATGTGGAGCAGGTTTCTTTCGGGTGTGAGAGACGAGCGGAATATCTCATCCTGTCACACTATATATACGATGATACATTTCTGACACTGACAGAACATCATCGGAGGCTGAAGATCATCGCAAAGGCTGTTAATCGACCGTCGGTGAACATGTCACACTGAACGTTGTAAGAATGCCTATTTTACCCATTTAGGATAACCAAAATTTGGCTCAGACGGCAGAATCGAGGCCAAAGAGAGCGCGGGTTAGAGAAACTGAATATCCAAAGAATATCAAACCTAAATCTAACTCTACCCTGAAGACTGTATCAGTTTGGACACTGGGCAACACACAAAACACACACACACACACACACACACACACACACACACACACACATATATATATATATATATATATATATATATATATATATATATATATATATATATATATATATATATAAATAGTAGTTATATATAACTAAGGTTAACTTACGGTTATGTTGTATTCTCTTGCACTTCCTTTCAAATGAGTTTGAAAGGCATCAACTCACTTATTTATGCTCAGAGATCACATGATGCTTTTCAGTGTAATGCATGAAATGGCAAATTCGTTGGAATTCCCCGTTATTTCATTGGAGATTCTCAATCTACCCCCCCCCCCCCCCCCCCCCCCTTGGAATAAGGTTTCCAAGAGATTTTCTTTGAAGTCATGTGATTGACTATTAGCTCATCTGAATGGCTATATATTTACCTGAAGATGCTGCTCTCAAGGCATTTTGAGAAGGAAACCTGAAGCAGAACATACTGTAAGTGGACTAACTGTTTATTCCTTAACTTTGTATTTGATATCAGGCTAGATGGCAAAATGGCAACCGTGTGTGTGTGTGTGTATATATATATATATCTTATTTTTTATTACATTAATTATTTTGTTTCCTCATTTGTTTTACTTTTCAAATTTGGCTGGAAAGGCTAAATAATCAAATTCACTTTGTTGGGCTCTGTTATCCCCATCACCCCAACCCAATTAACATGTTAATTCAAAATGTTAATAAATAGGAGCATATTAATTCAAATACAATTGGAAACTGTTTACCAAATAACAAGTTTATTAAATTCATTATTTTTATTAACAGTGTCGTCAAACTTTTGTAATTGACTGTTGATTTTACTTGCATCACTTTGTCTTTATTTTGTATTTTAAGAGAACTTGCTGTTGGAGGTTTTGCAAGTGTGCATTCAATAAACGACTATGGCTGCTACCAAAGGTAAGAGTTACTTTCCATTTCAAACTCAATAAAATGTATTAATTAATACTTGTTCCTAAAATAAAATACAAAATCGTAAGTGGTGAAAGGAAATGGATTTTCATGATCCTATAGTGATTCCATCATTGATTTCACACAGAATTACAGGTGACTTATAATATTCTAAAATATATATTATCATATTTTAGTGCTGTCTTCATATGTTCCTATCATAGTCAGTTATGTATCACAATACATATTGTTTCAAATCAGCTTTTACGGAAACACGTAAACATTTTCTGACATGAATATGACCAATTAAGACATTTTACAGCCCATTGAGCCCCGCTGCATTGGAGCCAGTCAATATTGACTGGACGAGAGGCTCTAAATACATAATTTTGGGTTCAGCCATGCTGCTTAGTGATTGCTAAAGAGTGCAAAAGTGCCCTCCTACTTTTTCAGTCGTCTTGGTTCTGGAAGTATTTTTCCAATAAATTTTATTCCATAAGGATTTCATAAAATCCTTCTTATAAGAGTTGTAAACCATGTACCAAACCAACCAACCGAGGTGAATCACCACATTACAAACTTTGTTTTGAGGCAAAAAAGTATTTGAAAATTGGTCAAACAGACAAAAGTACTTAAAGTCTTTAATGTTTCATTAATAATCCCATGAATCATTGTAAATTATGTAACTGAATTAAAAATGATGGAAAAATGAAACATCTCGGTTACTCTCGAAACCTCCATTCCCTGATGGAGGGAACGAGAGGTTGTGTCGATGTGGTGACACTAGGGGTCGCTCTTGGGAGGTTTTGTGCTGAGGAGCCAAGACAGGGTCCCGGACATTTCAGCGGGTAGTACAGCATTGTAGCAAGAGGGACACACGTCTCGTTCCCTCCATCAGGGAACAGAAGTTAAGACTGTAACCGAGACGGTCCCCTTCTGTCACTCACTTGATGTTGTGACGATGTAGTGACACTAGGGGTCCCTATATGAAACTCCACAACTATCTGAACTGTGTTACGTGGACTGCTGATGCAGGTGCAAGCAAGCAACTGTGCGCGCAAATAGCAGGTGCATTGGTCTGCACGTAGCCTCCCCCAATGTCCCAAAAAATTTCATATAGTTCCCCACATTCCGGGGGGTTGACTAGACATATCTAGTATGGGAGTATCTGGTATTTCCTTCCCTATTCTTTCAGGAGGAAAACACACAGCAGAGACCAAATCCTGCTTGAAGGCGAGGTTACCATGTGGCAAATACGTCATGTGGGCTCACCAGCCACACATGGAAGAGGTGTGGTGGTAGGTCCTGCCCGGAGGGGAGGAGCTCTACAAACATGGCGACTGTAGGCAAAGAGAGCTCTGCCCACGGGAGATGCAGGTCTACCGATAGGGAAACCGTACCGTGGAAAATACATCACTGAGGGGGGATACCGCAGGTAACCAGTGCCTGTGGAGCACCTACAAGGCATGCTAGCACATGTACTGAGTCTGGCAACAAATTCCTCTCTAGCCCAGAACATCCAGGGTTCACAGACTTGTGAACTCGCATGGGAGAAGAAAATGCATGACTTTGGCTCACGGAGGGGAAAGGCGCTGTACGCAAGTGGTACACCCGGCCAGCTACCCCGCAAACTTACCTGTTCATACATGACAACACATGGGACAAAACCGGCTCAACCTGGAGATTATAAAATCTTGTGAAGGTATTAAGTGTTTCCCAGCCTGCTGCCCTGCAGATGTCTGCTAGAGAGGTGCCATTGCCCAGTGCCCACGAGTATGCCACACTCATCGTAGTGTGTGCTCACATTCCCAAAGGGCCGGGCACTTCGCCCTGGGTCTGGTATGCTGAAGCAATGGCTTCAACATTCCAGTGGGCAAGCCTCTGTTTGGAGACAGCGTTCCCTTTATGCTGTCCGCCAAAGCAGACAAAGAGCTGCTCAGAGCATCTAAAGCTCTGCGTGTGATCCAAGTAGATGCGCAAAGCATGCATGGGACACAGCAACGATATGGCTGGGTTTGCCTCCTCCCAGGGCATCCTCGCTTGCAGGCTCACCACCTGATCCCTAAAAGGGGATATGGGAACCTTGGGCACATAGCCCGGTCGGGGTCTCAAGATCACGTGAGAACACTCCGGACCAAATTCCAGGGAAGTGTTGCTGCCAGAGGACATCTGCAGTTCCCCAACCCTCTTGATAGATTTCGTGAGCAGAGTGCAGTCAGGAGGGCAGCATTCAATGAGACCACCTTTAGCTCAACTGACTCTAAGGGCTCAAATGGGGCTCTCCGTAGGCCCAGGAGGGCCACGGATAGATTCTATGAGGGAAAGAGACATAGCCTAGGAGGATTCAGCCTCCTAGCACCTTTCAGGAACCTGATAATCAGGTCGTGCTTTCCCAAGGACTCACCGTCCACCACGTCATGGTGCTACATGGCTATAGTGGTCACGTACACCTTCAAGGTGGAGGGGGACAGCCACCCCTCCAACTCTCCTGCAGGAAGTAAAGCACTGACCTGACTGCACATCTCTGGGGGTCTTCACTTCGGGAAGAACCAACTTGTGAACAAATGCCACTTCAAGGCATATTGCTGTCTCGTAGAGGGAGCCCTGGCCTGAATGACCATGTCTACCACTGCCGGTGGTAGGCCACTTAGATCTTCTGTGTCCCATCCAGGGGCCAGACATGAAGATTCCAGAGGTCTGGGCGCGGGTGTCAGATGGTGCACCGTCCCTGAGTGAGGAGGTTCTGCCTCAGTGGAACTTGCCAGGGAAGGGCTGTCGTGAGGAGCGTGAGATCCGAGAACCAAGTCTGAGTGTGCCAGTAAGGTGCCACGAGGGTGACCTGTTCCTCGTCCTTCCTGACCTTGCACAAAGTCTGTGCAAGCCAGCTCACTGGGGGGAACGCACATTTGGCTTGCCCCTGGGTCCAGCTGTGTGCCAGCGTGTCTGTGCCGAGGTGAGCCCCCGTCGGAGAATACCAGAGTGGGCAGTGGGAGGATTCCTGGGAAGCAAACAGGTCTACCTGTGCTATGCTAAATCAACTCCAAATCAGATGGACCACCTGGGGGTGGAGTCTCCACCCTGAGCATCACCTGCAGCGACAGTGCATCCACTGTATGGTTGAGGTCACCTGGGACTGGTCCGCAGTGACCTCAGCGCTGGTGAGTTGTGGCATGCGACTCAGACGTAAGCTTCCTTGGTGGTTTATATATGCCACCGTCACCATTTTGTCCATCCAGACCAACACGTGCTTGCCCTAGATCAATGGCAAAAGCTTCCGCAGGGTCAGCAATACCGCCAACAACATGAGGCAATTGATATGCCAATGCAGACGCGGTCCTGTCCAGGAGCCAGCGGCTGCGTGCCTATTGCACATGGCACCCCAGCCTAGCTTGGAGGCATCTGTTAAAACCACAACACGCCTAGACACTTGCTGTAAGGGAACCACTGCCCGTAAAAATACAAGGTCTGTCCAAGGGATGAAGAAGTGGCAGATCGGCGTGATGGCCACGTAATGTGTGCTGCAGCGCCATGCCCATCTCATGACTCGAGTCTGAAGCCAGTGCTGGAGCAGTCTCATATGCATCAACCCGAGCAGCACGGCCACTGCCGAGGACATCATATGCCCCAGGAACCTCTGTAACCGTTTCAGGACTGCCGTACTCCTCCTGAATGACTTCAGGCAGTTAAGCACCAACTGCACACACTCGCTTGAGAGGCATGCTATCATGGAGACTGAGTCTAAGTTCATTCCGAGAAAAGAGATGCTCTGAACAGGGGAGAGCTTGCTCTTTTCTCAGTTGACCCGAAGCCCCAACCGGCTGAGATCCACAAGCACTAGGTCACTGTGCGCACATAACAAATCTTGACAGTGGGCTAGAATCAGCCAATCGTCGAGATAGTTGAGGATGCAAATGCCCACTTCCCTTAACAGGGCATGCTGCAGAGTGGGCCTGTACCGAGGTAAAACGAGACGTGGAAGTATGCGTCCTTCAGATCTACCGCCAATCTTGATGCCGGATGCACACAAAATGCTTTTCTGCTTTTCTGCTTCAGCATCTTGAACGGGAGTCTTTGCAAAGCCAGGTTCAGAACTCGATTGGCCAAGGTCCAAGACTGGCCGTAACCCACCACCTTTCTTCTGTACGGTGAAGGAAGGGCTGTAGAACCCTTTCTCTTGGCTGGAGGGACAGGCTCTATCGCATCCTTCTGCAGCAGGACCGCAATCTCCACACGCATTGTTGTGGCGTTCTCGCCCTTAACCGAGACTGGGCGGGCACACCCGAAGGTGGCAGCCCAGTCGAGTCCTTGGCGTCTGACATCGCCAATGCGCTCTCTGAAGCTGTTCGCTAGCTCTGAAAGAGACTTTAAGCTGGCCCCTGAGGTGAATGAAGGACGTTGCCTTGGATATGTTCTCGCAGTGAGAACATGAACCATCCACGAACGCTGCTTCAAAGTGACTACAGCCCAGACACATGAGGTAGCGCTCGTGGCTGTCAGAGGTGGAGAGATAGTGATCGCAACCAGGAATTACACACAGACGGAAAGGCGTCCTTTAAAAGATGCTATCCATCAGCGCCCAGGGGCGTACACTGCATCAATCATGCAGAGGGAGAGAAAGCCGCTGAAATGTGCTGTATTTCAAACAGCATATGCTTCTTCACAGTGAGGTGAATGGAACAGCAGTGGAACTCACTGCTCAACACCACATGGCTCCGAAAAAAATCTGAATGAGTGGTTGCGAGCCAGCTCCTTTTATACCTGTATATCCGGGGGATTGGCATGCAAATTCCACTCACCAATTCCCATTGGCCCTTTTCTCAAAGATCAGAGGTGATTGGGGCTCCCAAGAGCAACCCCTAGTGTCACTACATCGATACAACGTCGAGTGAGTGACAGAAGGGGAACTATTGATTATAGGTTGTTGATTATGAGAAAAGAAACAATATATTTTAATTTTATTGCACATTCATTGTATAAAAATGTAAGTAGTTTGAGGGTAGAGAGAGAGACTCGTTTGCATCATTCACAATGCATCATTGGAGTGTGGGTGATCGCTTATGCGCTCGTTTCAATTCTCTGGTTGGTGAACGTTTTTCTACTGGATCATGGGTAACTTCACAAGTCTGATAATAGAAATATATATTTTTTTAAATGAGTTGAAATAACACAGACTGTTGGCTTCAACAGAAGCATATAGCATTGATGAACAACCTCAGATCTCACAGTAGGTCGGTCTTTAAAGTTTTATATGCCTATCATTGAAAATCATTTTGTCTATGGAAAAAAATTAATGGGATTTTAATTCCGGAAGCAAACTGTTGCGCTCTGTTTGCATTGGATTTGCATGTTATTGTTTATTAGATATTTGTCTTTCAATACATTTTTGTATTGTACTGTATTCTCGTTTTCACTGTATGATGATTGATCGAGCTCTCGAGTGGACAGACATTCAAAACAAACTGCCAATAACTGAAACGGTGATGTACATGATTGACAACAAATTAAATATAAAACCACGGCTATCGTTGTACAGTTATTTGCAATTTAGCTTTCAAAATCTGATATTTTGCCTATATTGTTGCAAAAACAGTTTTTAGCTTAAATATTTATTTTTGTTAAACTATTTCACTGTTTAAGCAGTAGTTTGAGAAGTTCTGGGAGAAACATTGCAGACACCAAAAACCATCTGTGCTTCCCCACTTTTAAAATGCACCAGCTGCCACTGTACAGTAATACATCATACGGTCCTTTTCACGTACTGAAGAGGACTTAATCAGGAAAAGCCTTCCATATAAACGATACAATAATATCTCAAAACTCTGGTATTTTAGAGCTTGTACCCTGTGACTCTATATGGAGCCCAGAGTTCATCCAGGAGCTTCTTCCAGCAGCTGAGCGTGTTGCTCTGCTCTATCATCTCTCATACCTGTGTCTGGGGTACTTCCCAAAATTGGAGCGACACCTCAGAGAGCGAGCTGTAGATACCCAACTTCTCTTTGGATCATCTGAGGCTCTTTTGTTCAAGGTAAGTCTCATCATCACCAGCGATGTCAGGTCAGTAATCAGAGGTGTCCAACTTTCCAGATTGTTTAGATAAGGGACAAAACACTAAATTCATTTGAAATGGATATATTTGTAGATGAAGGTATCAGCTAACAAACCATGTAAGGGTTTTTCCAAAAATGCTTTTTTCTGAAAATGTATGTTTATTCACTTCACAAATAACATGTTACTGTCATTTGATATTACTGAATTTGATTTATTCAACAAGAGTGTTCAATCTTTAATTATTAATAATAGTAAAGGATTTAAGAAATAAATTACATTCTATACATTTATTTCTGTTTTCAGGTCATTCTGAAAATTCTGACGGAGTTGACAAAATGTAATAATTTTCCATTTTAACCATGTGTCGTACACTGGAGCATTTAATTTTTTTCCTATGTTCAACTTGCCTTTGTAACCTAAACTAAAGTGCCAAAGTTTATCCCATAGAAATTATCATAAGGGGAATGATGGAGCTGACATGTTCATGCTGTGACCACAGAGACTTATTACAAATTACTAAACTTACCAGACCACGTGTCCTACTGTTGCATGCAACATGAGCAAGAAGCGTAAAAGGGGTACTCGGAGTTACAGCTAACATGACATTATAAGAGTTGATGCAAAATGAGGACACAACTTTGATAGACAGTTTTTATGGAAAAAATCAGTTAAAGTTGACTTTATATATTGTTTGATATCTTACAGATACCTTCATTTGATATTCATTTTTATGAATTTATTGCATTTTCAAACACTTTTTTTGGCAGTTTAATATTGTGACCTCATGCTGAGACAGGAGGGAGCGACTGGAGAGTCTTCACAGACACCACACTTCCGTGTTCACTAATGGGAGAAATATTATTTCTACTGGTACTGGTTGTGGGTGCTTTGGATGTTTTTTGGCCAATTTGTAGCACTTGGAGCATTTAGGAGGGTTGATGTAGGAGAAACAGTAAAAGTAGTAAGGGAAGTATGCCATTGCGAAGACAAACTGTGGCTTGGGTGAAAGTTGTGTTCTTGCAAGACATCTGCCTAGCTGCAGGCTGGACTTCCCCTAACACCTTTGCCAGGTTTCATAACTTTGTTTCATCTCTCTATGACTCTCTGTCTTTCAACTAACCTATTGGCTAGACATTGCCTTGTGCACGCAAATCAGTAACACGATGCGATAAGACACATTTTCCCATAGCATCAGCTTCTGGCATAGCGTCTTGTTCCCTCCTGTTAGGGAACCAGGATAACAGTTGTAACAGCATATAGTAAAACAATATTCCCTAACTTTTATTTAAACAATCAATAATTTATTAACCTTTTCTGTGTAAAGTTATCTGAAGTTCCCCTTCTGTCACTCACTCGACATTGTGTCGAATGTAGTGACACAAGGAGTCTTTCTTTAGAGCCTTGCGTACCTCTGATCTTGGTAGACAGAATTTGCATGTCCCGTCCCCGGACATACGGGTATAAAGGGAAGCGTGCGTGTGTCTGTCAGTCAGATTATTTTCTTCGGAGCTGGGCAGTTGTGCAGCTGTTGGTGAAGCACTGCTGTTGGATCTATGGCACTTAACCAGCGGCTTTCACCCACCCCACGTGTTGCTCGTTCTTCCCACGGGATTGAGGACAACTTCGCTCTTGAAGGAGGCGATATGGGGATGTCAGCGGGCTCTGTTTTGCCGGGTAAATTCCCATGAACCACCCGCCCGGGAGGCTCGCTTGCTTCCGTCCGGGCTCGAGGTTAGTGCAGCTCGCCTCACGGCCAGCCTGCATTTTCCCTCGAGCTCCGGGAATTGAATGACACCTTCGGGTCAGTCCGCCCAGTCTGAGGCCGATGCGCAGATGACCGACATGCTTGCCCGGGCTGCCGTGAGCGTGGGCTTGGACTGGAACACTCCGTCCTTCCCACAGCCTTCACGGCTTGACGATTGGTACCTCAGGTCAGGGCACCGCTCCCTGCCCCCTGTCTCCAGGACGCCTTCTAGGACCTGGAAAGCTCCTAAGCGCTCCTGAGATGGAAGACCCAGGCTGTCAGATGTTCGCTGCGGAGCTGGTTCCAAGACCACTCCATCCACCGGTGGAGGGCCGGGAGGAAAATCTTTATTCTCACGGCACCCCGGCTCCAAAATCCTACAGTCCTGGTTCCCAGGATACAGTCGCCTCGCCTCTGCACCCGTGACTGCTCATCCCCGGCAGGCCAGCGCTGACAAGTTCTTTAGACGCCTCTCCAGAACGTCATCCTTTGAGCCTCGGAATGCGCTTTTGCCTCCCGACATGCTATTACCTGCTCCCCCCTGCTGCGAAGCCCCACCCGGTATGTCAAAAATGATCGTCCTTCTAGTGCCCCTTGCGTGGAGTCTGGATGCATTGCTTTCACTGTCCAACCCATCGCGTTGGTTGGCCAGGACCATCCGACAGCTACGCGATTCAATTTGCCAGGCTCCCGCCTCGTTTCAGCAGTATATGTTCCACCTCCGTCCCAGTTCGGAGCATCTCTTTTCTCGGCATGGAGTTAGACTCGGCACACCTCACGAACGAGCGCATTCGGTGCTCAGGTGCCTCACTCTCTTCGAGCCCACCACAGCGGTCCCTCTAAAACCGTTCCAGAGGCTCCTTGGGCATATGTCATCCTTGGCAGTGGTCACGCCGCTTGGTTGATGCATATGAGACCACTTCAGCGCTGGCTTCAGACTCGAGTCCCCCTACAGCAGATGTGTCGAGGTCACCACAGATGCCTCTCAACGGGGTTGGGGCACCGTGTACAATGGGCACGCAGCCGCTGGCTCCTGGTTAGCACATCATTGGCACATCAACTGCCTAGAGTTGTTGGCTGTATTTCTTGCCCTGCGGAGGTTTCTCCTGATGATTTGGGGCAAGCACGTCTTGATCTGTTCAGACAGCACTGCGATGGTAGATAAATCACCAAGGGTGCTTGCGCTCTCATCAGGTTTTGCCCAGCAGAGAGTGGAGGCTCCACCCCAGGTGGTCCGTTTCGGCATGGCACAGGTAGATCTCTTTGACTCCCAAGACAGTTCCCACTGCCCGCTCTGGTACTCCCTGACAGAGGCCCCTCTCGGGACAGATGCATTGGTGCACAGCTGGCCCCGGGGGCTGCTTAAGTACGCATTTCCCCCATTGAGACTTATTGCACTGGTGCTGTGCAAGATCAGGGAGGATGAGGAACAAATCACCTTAGTGGCCCCTTACTGGCCCACTCGGACTTGGTTCTCGGATCTCACGCTCCTCACGACAGCACCTCCCTGGCAAATTCTCCTGAGGAAGGACCTCCTTTCCCAGGGACGGGGCACCCTCTGGCATCTGCGCCCAGACCTCTGGAACCTCCACGTCTGGTCCCTGGATGGGACGTGGAAGATCTGAGTGACTTGGTTGGTTGATTGTGACTGCAGGTGGTAGACCTGCAGTCTTAGACACAATCAACCAAGCCAGTGCTCTCTCTACCAGGCAGCATTACGCCCTAAAGTGGCATTTGTTCGCAAATTGGTGTTCTTCCCAGACACGCAGATATGCGCAGTTCAGTCAGTGCATTCATTCCTGCAAGAGAGGTTGGAGGGGAGGCTGTCCCCCTCCACCTTGAAGGTGTATGTAGCCGCTATCATGGCCCACCATGACGCAGTGGACGGCAAGTCCTTGGGTAAGCATGCCTTGATTATCAGGTACCTTAGGGGCACCCAGAGGCTGAACCCTCCCCGGCCAAGCCTGTTCTCTTCCTGGGATCTCTCAGTGGTCCTCTCGGGTCTTCAGAGACCCCCCTTCATGCCGCTTGACTCAGTTCAGAGCTCAAGGCCCTCTCCTTGAAGACGGCCCTCCTGATAGCGGTGTGTAACGGGTTCAGAAGACTGACGAGGAGGGTGGACACAGAGGCGGGGGTGTAACTCAAAAAGGTAAGCTTTTAATTGATATTTTGGGGAAACAGTGTACACAAAACAATCTTTATAAGGGCTCTCTCTCATAGCCAACACTGGACTGGCATTCTCTGTATAACTGGCAGTGCTGTGGCTCTTTTATGCTGCTCTCCCTGTGCTCACTGGAATTAGAGACAGGTGTTAGACATAATTTAGCTCAGGTGCAAGCGCCCTTACCGCTTTCCCTCTCCGGACGGGCACTTGACCACGCCCCCGCTGCCACATACCCCCACCGCCCGTCATCCGGCCTGCCCACCACTCCCCCCCCATTTCTGGAAAGGAAGTCAGCGACAGCCATCTGCACCCCCGGTCTGTGGACCACCTCAAACTTAAAAGGCTGGAGAGCCAGATACCAACGGGTGATCCGGGCGTTAGTATCCTTCATGCAGTGGAGCCACTGCAGTGGGGTGTGATCCGAGCAGAGAGTGAAGGCCGGTAGTAGCGGAGCGTGAGGACCGCCCACTTGATGGCCAGACACTCCTTCTCTACAGTGCTGTACTTCGTTTCTCTCGAGGAGAGCTTCCTGCTGATGTACAGCACGTGGCGCTCCTCCCCCTCCACCACCTGTGAGAGTACGGCCCCCAGCCCTCTGTCTGAAGTGTCCGTCTGCAATAAGAAAGGGAGAGAGAAGTTAGGTGAATAGAAGAGCGGTCCTCCACAGAGTGCGGCTTTAACTTGTGTAAATGCCTGTTGGCACTGCTCCGACCATTGGACCGAATCTGGAGCCCCCTTTTTAGTGAGGTCAGTCAACGGGCTGGTGACATCCGAATAATTGGGCACAAATCTTCTATAATAGCCAGCCAGCCCCAGGAACTGCCTCACCCCCTTTTTGGTCTTAGGTCTAGGGCAAGTCGCAATCGCCGCGGTCTTGTTAATTTGGGGATGCACCTGGCCATGACCCAAGTGGAACCCCAGATACCGTACCTCCACACACCCAATTGCGCACTTCTTGGGGTTTGCTGTGAGCCCCGCCCACCGCAGCGACTTCAAGACCACCCTCAGGAATTGTATATGCCGCTGCCAGTCATTACTATAGATAATGATATCATCCAAATAGGCAGCGGTGTAAGCGGAGTGCGGGCAGAGGATACGGTCCATCAGACGCTGGAACGTGGCTGGAGCCCCAAACAAACCGAACGGAAGTGTCACAAATTGGTGCAATCCGAACGGCGTGGTGAAGGTGGTTTTCTCACAGGAAATTGGTGTCAAGGGGATCTGCCAATAACCCTTTGTCAAATCCAATGTCGAATAAAAGCGAGCAGTACCTAACCGATCGAGCAGTTCATCAACACGAGGCATTGGGTATGCATCAAAATTCGATAGTCCACACAGAACCGGACAGATCCATCACTCTTGGGAACAAGAACGACCAGGCTAGACCAGTCGCTGTGGGACTCTTCTATTAACCCCATATCGAGCATCGCATCCAATTCGTCCCGAACAATTTTCTTCTAATGCTCGGGGAGGCGATAAGGGCAGCTACGAACCACCACCCCCGGCTCGGTCTCGATGTGGTGTTCGATGATGTTCGTACGACCCGGTAGAGGAGAAAACACGTCTGCAAACTCTTTTTGCAACTTGGCAACCTCTGAACGTTGGTACGGGGATAGGTGGTCTCCGCAAATGACCGGGGCATTGTAATCGGGTTTTGGATTCACCTCCGGTCCGAGCTCCGCCCTCTCTGGAACCACCGTAGCCAACGACACAGGGACTGCCTCCCTCCATAATTTAAGGAGATTGAGGTGGTATATTTGACGCGCGTCCCCCCTATCGGTTCGCTTAACCTCATAATCGAGATCCCCCACTCGTCGTGTGACCTCAAAGGGCCCTTGCCACTTGGCGAGTAATTTAGAGCTCAATGTGGGGAGCAATACAAGAACTTTGTCTCCCGGTGCAAATTCCTTTAGCTGAGTACCCCTGTCATACAGCCAGCATTGGCGTGCTTGAGCCTGGAGCAAATTCTCCTGTGTTAGTTTCCCCAGTGTGTGGAGTTTTGCTCGAAGATCAAGAATGTACTGAATTTCATTTTTACTACTCGAAGGTCCTTCCTCCCAGGCTTCACGGATGACGTCCAGCACTCCGCGCGGGCGCCGCCCATACAGCAGCTCAAACGGGGAAAAACCTGTGGAGGCTTGCGGGACCTCTCGTACTGCAAATAACAGGGGTTCAAGCCATTTATCCCAATTTCTAGCGTCTTCGTGTACGAATTTACGTATCATATTCTTGAGCGTTTTATTAAATCGTTCCACTAGGCCATCTGTCTGCGGATGGTACACGCTAGTGCGAATTGATTTAATGCCCAATAGATCGTAAAGTTCGCGAAGTGTGCGTGACATAAATGTTGTGCCTTGATCGGTGAGGATTTCCTTTGGAATCCCCACCCGGGAGATTATTTTGAAGAGTGCCGCAGCAACACTGCATGCTGAGATGTTGCTTAGAGGCACTGCTTCCGGATATCGCGTTGCGTAATCCACTAGGACTAACACAAAACGATGTCCCCGTGCTGTCCGCTCTAATGGCCCGACGAGGTCCATTCCAATTCTTTCGAAGGGGACCTCGATTAACGGAAGAGGGCGCAATGGTGCTTTTGGGGTGGCCAGTGGGTTTGGCACACCACCTGCGGACGTCGCCGGAAATGCCCGGCCAATAAAAACGGGCTATTAAGAGGAGAAGTGTTTTTCTTTCTCCTAGGTGACCCGCCATAGGATTATAATGAGCCGCCTGGAATAACATTTGCCGGCGGCCGTTGTGGAATCAACAATTGAGTGATACTTTCTTTTGTTTGAGTGTCCTGCGTCACTCTGTACAACCGCTCATTTATAATCACAAAATAGGGGTATACGAGAGCGATGTCCGTATGGAGACGCTGACCATCAATCGTCTTCACCTGGTCAAACGCGTGCTTAAGGGTTTCATCCCGTGACTGCTCCAAAGGGAAATCTATGTCAGGGAATTCCCTGCGAAGGGGAGGGGCGGAAGACCGGCTTTTTTCCCCGAAATTTAAGCAGCAAAGTCACCATCGGATAGCTGTGAACATCCCCGTGCACACACCTCACCCTTACCCGCTTAGCCGTGCCCAAAGCCTCAGGTTGAACCAAGCATTGATGGATGGTGGTCTGATTACAACCGGTATCCAGCAAAGCTTGGTGTGTACCCCCTGGATTCTTACCGGAACCCTGTATGCTCCAGCCCGATCGGGGGCAGCGTGTGGGAGATCAGCGACCCGGACCACCGCCCCCACCTTCATCAACGGACACCGCTCGTGGAAATGGCTCGGGTCCCCGGAACTCCGACAGGCAGGCCCAGGCACCACACCCGTACCTGCTTCAACGGACGCCCCCACCTGAGGGGGAGAGCGGCTGTAGGTTATAGAGGGGGGATGTGATGAGGCTGTCCTCTGGGATGTTGAACTCTGCCAGGCTCCTCGCCTGCGTGGGGCAGTAACGGGACCTGGAGAGAGAACAGAGGAAGAGGGTTGGGGGGAGTGGGGAAGAGCGGAAGTAAACACAGGGGAAGGGGGAAGAGAGGGAGAGAGAGAGAGAGAGAAAGCGAGCTCATCCGCCCTCGGGATCGCCGCGATATGGTCCTCCGCCAACTGGACGGCAGCTTCCAGTGACGCCGGGCGGTGGCACTGGACCCACTCCGCCATTTTCTGGGGCAAGCATTGGATGAACTGCTCCAGCACCACCTGATCGACAAGACCCTCGACGTCGCGGTCCCCCACTAACAGCCACCTCCGGCAGGCATCACTGAGCCACTGGGCAAAAGCAAACGGGCGGTCGGACTTCTCTAGCTTCATGCCCCGGAAGCGTTGTCGGTTTTCCTCAGGGCTCCGACCTACCCGCTGCAAGATGGCTTTCTTTAAATCGGCGTAGGCCAGGAGGCTTGTTGTCGGCAGTTGTTGCGCCATGAGTTGGGCTTCCCCGGACAAGAGAGGAATGAGGCGGTCTGCCCATTGGTCTTGCGGCCAGCCCCAGATTCCCGCCGTTCTCTCGAACAAATCTATAAAGGCTTCTGCATCGTCGGCCGCCCCATCTTCTGTAACGTGGGCGGCGGCAGCGTGGCACGGGCGTCCGGGGTCGCGGCTGTGACTGGTGAGGCCTCCTGGCTGAGCAGGCTCCGGATGACGCGGCGATCCTCTGCTTGAGCCCACATGATCTCGAAGAACTGCCGATCTTGGTTCTGCCTGAGCTCAAGCAGGGACTGTTGGTGGCTCTGATGGAGGGTAGCGAGGGACTGGAGGACTTCGGCCAGCTGGGAGGACTCTACGGGGTGACCCTTCTCCATCGTTGGAAGTGTTCCCGGGTTTCGGCACCAGTGTAACGGGTTCAGAAGACTGACAAGGAGGGTGGAGACAGAGGTGGGGGTGTAACTCAAAAAGGTAAGCTTTTAATTGATATTTTGGGGAAACAGTGTACACAAAACAATCTTTATAAGGGCTCTCTCTCATAGCCAACACTGGACTGGCATTCTCTGTATAACTGGCAGTGCTGTGGCTCTTTTATGCCACTCTCCCCGTGCTCACTGGAATTAGAGACAGGTGTTAGACATAATTTAGCTCAGGTGCAAGCGCCCTTACCGCTTTCCCTCTCTGGACGGGCGCTTGACCACGCCCCCGCTGCCACACGGTTACTTCCATCAAAAGTGTTGGTGACCAGCAAGCGTTCTCTGTCAGTGACACTCGCCTGGAGTTCGGTCTGGCAGATACTCACGTCATCCAAAGACCGCGACCGGGCTACGTGCCCAAGGTTCCTACGACCCCCTTCAGGGATCAGGACGTGAACCTGCAAGCACTGCTCCAGGAGGAGGCAGACCCAGCATTTTCGTTGATGTGTCCGGTACGTGCTTTGCGTACCTATCTGGACCAAACGCTGAGCTTTAAATGTTCTGAGCAGCTCTTAGTCTGCTTTGGCAGATGGCGGAAAGGGAACACCATCTCCAAACTGAGGTTAGCTCACTGGGTCATTGACGCCATCTCTCTGGCCTACCAGACCCAGGCTGTGCATGCTCCCTTGCAGGTTTGAGCACACTCGACGAGAAGTGTGGCATCCTCATGGGCACTGGCCAATGGCACCTCCCTAGCAGACATTTGCAGAGCAGCGGGCTGGGAAACACCCAATACCTTTACGAGATTCTACAATCTCAGGGTTGAGTCGGTCTCATCCCGTGTTTTATCAAGTCCAAGCCGGTTGAACTCGGTAATATGGAACAGCTGACCGGGTGTTCCACTTGCACATAGCGCCCTTCACCAAGTTGATCCAGTGCACTTTCTCTCCCAGGTTAGCCACTAAGCTCTCGCTTCATGGGTGTAGTTCCTCTCTAGCTTTCTGGCCTGTAAATTCTAGCGGAGGAATTTGCAACCAGACCCACTACGAGCCTCAAGTGCTGTCACTTGCCGACAGTCTCCCTTGGACAGTCCCTCTGCCCCTGGTCACTGTGTTTGTAGAGCTCCTCCCTCATCAGGTAGGACCTGCCACTGCGCCACTCCCACATGTGGCTTGACAACCCTTGTGGTGTATTGGCCACATATCACCTCCCTCTAGTCCAGGCAGGATGTGGTCTCTGCAGGGTCTTTTCACCCTGAAAGAATAGGATTGTGAATGATTGCCTTCCCCGACGCATTTCATATTGTTAAGATTAAGCCACTTTACGCTCTATGTGAGAAACATAGAGAGAGAAAAGGTGATGATGGTCATGTAGCGCCTGTTCCCCCCTTAGGGGTGCTGGGAACCTAAGGTCAGTATATGACACTTTTG
Organism: Moxostoma hubbsi; assembly: GCA_032164185.1. Classification (NCBI taxonomy): domain Eukaryota; kingdom Metazoa; phylum Chordata; class Actinopteri; order Cypriniformes; family Catostomidae; genus Moxostoma; species Moxostoma hubbsi. Next base: position 27,972,076 of record JAVLUX010000037.1, on the reverse strand, counting down.
TCTGAGGGCGTTGGGGAGAGTTATGTGTGGCCGATATAGTTACTTTAAAGTCACATGGGATGGAAATGCTGCTTTATTCACAAAATTGATGTTCAGATTTTTCTTTTTTAAGCTTGATTTTTTTATTAACTTGTATTGTAATCCCAAAATATTCTTTTAATCCCAATTTTATTTGCTGTGTGGGGATTTGCCGAGGTTGTGAACTAAACGATCTAACCTAAATCCTCTAAATGTGTTTAGCTGAATAAAGGTCCATTAATGCTTTTAACAGCTCACTGCAGCCAATAAAACAGCTTTCCTAATTCACAGTGAATTAATTCAAACTTTATTTGTATAAAATTGTATCTCAAAATGTGGTTGCTATTTTTTAGTGCATGGGTACGAGCGCCAATCTGGTTTCCTCACTGTTTCCCATGCTGATACGAGCTGTTGAAAAGAACAAACCCACTTTGGCTGTGAAGTTTCTGGAAAGAGCACGATCATGGATCAATGACATTGTTAGGGATGTGGATGACATGGTAAAAAGGTAAAATGTTAGCAATATTTTATTATTGGTAGGCTTAATCAAATGTAAATTGGTCTTGTGTATTAATTTATGAATTTGTAATATCTGGACCACTTTCAACACGAGATGTTACTAATAAGCACAATGAAGCTGATTAGCACCATATGTCAGGCCATTATACACAATTATATGCTATAATCACACAAGTCTAGAGCTGTACAATTAACCGAATCATTGTATTTGATGATTATGTGAAATATGCCATTCAGGTATGATGAGCAAAACCGAAAGGTAGCTTCATGCACCAGTGATGTGATTACTGAGAAAACAGAGACAGCAAAACAACTAACAGAACAATCTGAGAAGATCAAGAGTCTGGAAACATTTGTGGCCGATCTCGAGAAGAAACTGAGAGAAAACGAGGAGTCTATACAGGAAATGGAGAGAAAGATTGAAGAAAAAAACACTGAGATGCAGAATCACATCAGAGATGCTTCTAAAACAAGCCATGGTCTGGGTATCCTGGCCGCCCTAGTGCCATTTGTTGGACTCATTATTAAATCCATTCATGATACTGCGACTGCACCTGGTGTTGCTGCTAAAACTCAAGCTCTTAATGCTGAAGTATCTCATCTGACCTCTGAAAAGTCCAGTCTGAAAAACAAAGAGTGGCAGATCTCTGTCCAACTGACCGAACAGCAGCTGAAATTGGCCACTTCTAAAATAGAGCAGGGTGAGAGTCTTTCTCTGGCTTGTATGGATCGAACGTTTTCATGCTTTAACTCATGAAAAATCTACTATCATGCTTTTTACTGTCTGCAGTCTGATCATCTGCTTTCTCTTGTTTCTCAAGGTGCAATTCCTGACCCTGTTCACTTGAAAGACATCCAAAAGCACCTTTCTCGAATCCAAAAAATTCTGATACAACTTAAAGGTTTCTGGGAGAAAGTGGGTACTTTGCTGGATACGCTTGGAAAAAAAACCTTTGTTGGGGAAGACTACATTGATGATCTGGAAGACCTGCAGGAGGATTTTGTCAAATCTATTGAAATAGCAACAGAGGTAATGTAGATATTAAAATTAGTTAATAACAATACTTGTTCATTTTACACACTGTTGTATATAAGCAATATCACACTCGCAATCGTGCTATATGGCCCTATATCAGCACTCGTGCGGGCGAATCACAGCAGTTCTGATATAAGACCATATCGCACTCTTGCTCATGTGATATTATTATCGGATAAAGTAAATATGTGACGAGCTACAGCTGCTGTATCCAGAATTTCCACACTACAGTATATAGTGTTTACTTTATAGGGAATAGTGAACAAGTGAGTGATTTTGGGCACACTACGAGTTTATTTCAGTTTCTTTAATTCTCATCAATAGTGTCAGAAATGTTTTGATTCATCTCTTTGAAATCTTTCAGTGTTGGACAACATTTGGTGGAGCCTGTCAGAGAGTCCAGAGCATGTTCATCGTGCAGTCTCGGGATGCGTATATGTTCCTGGAGACCGATCCGTCTTCACTTTCACCAGATGAATGGAAAGAGCAGTACGAGAGTATCATGGGCAAGCTGAACAACATAAGTCCTGAAACCCCACGTGTGCAGGAACCAAACACCGCTGCCATTACTGAATAATATACAGATGCTTCATTTCACACTTCAGAGGTGATTTGATTTCTTCACAGCTGTAATTCTCAACTGGTGGGTCTCAGGTCTCTTTTGGTAGAGTTGTGGACAGCAGGAAAAAACAACGTTAAATGAACATAATAAAATATAACTAAACATATAACCATGGAGGTGAAACTCTTCACATATATCTTTTGTTGATGACATCATAGGCCATGCGTCCAATCAAACCCTACAGTATTTTGGCTCAAAATTTGGTCAAATTAGACAGATGTGTGGTGAATTATTGGCAGGTTAGAGCATTAAACCACTGAAATTCGATTTGGTATAATAACAATATTTGTGACTGTGTTGGGTTGCCATGATGTCTAAATTAAAATCTAAATGACTAAATGTGTCCTGTATCAAACAGTTGAGAAGCACCGCTTCTCTTGATCATTTTTATTAAGCTAAAGCTTTTCCACTGCTCAGAATAACATACACATGTTAAAAAAGGCTTCTGTTTCTGAATTATATCTTTGAATGGCTTTGCGTTTCACAATGGCTTCAGAATGATTTATTCTTCATATTATTTAGCATTGCCACATGATTTTAATAATGTCTCATAAAAAAGACCTTCATAATAGCCAAATCATCCATTCAAAATTAAACTGTGACATTGTTCTATATTCAAACAATTATTGTTTTTATTTTGTGCATCTTTCTCCTTTAACAGCGATACAAATGTAACAAGTAAAAAGTCCATCAATTAAAACAACATCAATTAAAACAACATCAATTAAAGGGGAATGCAAGAAATTGTCATTTCTTTTACATTATAATGTTTGTGTACTTGTAACCGTTAATAAAAAATGGCTTGAGTGTACATGATTGTGTGTGTGTGTGTGTGTGTGTTTGTGCATATTTATGGATCCTGCATTCATACAGGATAAACATGACAATTACATTCATTCAACACTATTTGAACAGTTTTTAATGAAAGGAATCATGTTTTTCCATGTCTCAGATCATCAAGATCCCAGAATTCCTCAAATCCATTGCTGGCTTTTGTTAGTTAGAGTTAGTTTACAAAAGACAAGAAAAATAGGGGAACGTTTTAGATTACAGCTCGTATTTTACAGTGTAAGTACAGCGAAGTTACAGCGTACTTTTTTGTAATAATACGTTTCAATGCAGCTTCACAGTAATAAACAAAAAGATAACAGAAATGTTTCAAAATGCATCAATTATGTAAAATACTTCAATTTCAGCTATAAAGCAGCTCAAGACGGTAACGTAATTATTCAGCTCAATTCAGTTTAAGTTTTGTGTTCTCCTCCGATAGTGTCAATACAGTTCGATTATATTTAGTGAATATTAATAGTCGTTTAAGCCCCCAATGATCAAGCTAAAGGCGACAATGGCAAGGAAACAAAACTCCATCAGATGACAGTAGTGAAGAAAATAAACCTTATCCTGTAATATAGAGTATGTACCCCAGAGTTAAAATATCCCGACAGTAGCCTATATGTGTAGGTACACTATTATTACAAAAAGGTACGCTGTAAATTTGGTGTACTTACACTGTAAAAAAAGAGTTACGAAAAATATGTATAGGGATATTGAGGACACATAAAGAAAGCACATTTTGTTTAAAAATATTTTGATTAGAAAAAGGAAAAACAAACGTGAAGAAACACCAGGAATATTTCTTAATAAATTGGCACTTTTTGATTGCAGAAGGTAATTAATTTTTATTTTTTTTACATACCATTGCTGCTTTTGTTTCTCCACTGTATTTACAACCTGTGACCAGCAGATGTCCTCAGCGAGCTGTGTTCAGAGTGACTCAACAGCGAATTGATCTATGGTGAAATTTGTTAAATTCATCCGATGTCTCAAAATCTCATAAATGACCATCATCAGTTGCTTTGAATTTGATTTTTTACAATTTTTTAATCAGTATTATTTTGTTTGAAAGTACTTTTGCACTTGAAGTCGAAATACTCCATTATCTGGCTATTCATGAATGTAATAAAAGTTTTTTACCACTGGGGGGGGGGGGGGGGGGGGGCAATAGAGCTCTACTCAAAAATAAATCGAAATTATAATTTTTTCTTATTGTATTTTGTTTCAGACAGAGCCGAAGTCCATGTAGTGTTCATTCTCCTTTTTAAAACCACAAAGCTGGAAAATATACACTTATAAAAGGTCCCATATAGAAATCTGAAAAATATCATAATAATTATTATAATTAATAGGCCTATATTTGGGAACGTTGGCACATATTTATAGGGAAAATACATGTTATTTATATTTATAAAGAGACATCCAGAACTCTTCTCCAACAGAACTGGACCAGCATTGATCATCAGATCACGCTCACTCACTGATCACACACCATGACCACGCACACTCACTGACCACACACACACACAGACTCACACACACACACACACCACACACTCACAGTGTGGTGTGTATGTGTGTGTGTGTGTGTGTGTGTGTGTGTGTGAGCATGCTCAAATGACAATTATCTTTATTTTTTGACATTTCTTTTGTATCGTCACAAAATTTAAATAATCTTGACAAACTATTAATTAACTGTTAATTAATGGTTAATTCGTTATTAATTCATGCTTAATTAAATATTAATTAGAACGACATTAAATATGTCATTTCATCACATGCTGGAAATTAATTTTCATGACTTGAATGACAATCCTCCTGTGATGCATGAACACACACTGTTGGACATTGTTAGAAGACACTTTTTAAATCAACTAGTGAGAGTGTGAACAAACATTTTAACCAGAATTTACTTTCTAGAAGTCCACAGTCATAAAAGCTCCTGAAGTTGAAGAAACATCCACTGAGATTTGTGCTCGTTTCTTGGCTGTCAGTGAAATCTGTTTGCAGACTGGTTTAATTCTGACACCTGCTGGTTTCTGTGTTTGTCCCTTTCAGGACCAGTATAAGTTCTGTTATGAAGTAGCACTAGAATACTTGAATTCTGGGTAAATTGCGTGGAAGCTGCTCCCTCTTATTATTGACCCCTGACCTCCCCCAAATCCCTGGACACTAAAACACCTGAATGTTTGAAACTGGAGCGGACATTGCTGGAGGAGAGCTGCTGAAACCACCGAGCACTCGTCTCTTTGCCTCTGTGTGCTCACGTCAACAAGACTCCAGTATTCGTCTGTCACGAGTTTTCAGCGCAGTCGTCTTTTCATCCGCTTGTCTTTTTTTCTCAAACGTCTTTTTTGCCCTTTTAATCCTCATCGTATGATCGCATCACGTCTGTGTGGAATGCGCCGTCACGTGGATTTGTATATTTTATATCATCGCTTTTAAATGTTTGTTTTTTGTACTTCTATTAATTCTTGGCATGTACAGTGAAATCATACGTGGCCGTAAGAGCGCTGATATTAACGCGTTTTGTCGCCATCTCTGTGGTCGCTGCAAGATTGAAAAAACTGCTGATATAATTGATCCACACGCTGAAACGTCCTGTCAGAGACCCAAAGCTTGTACCTGTGATCTTTTTGTTGATATTGTAAATAGCTGAAGTTCACCAGATAATTTATTCATTGGACTTTCTTTTTTTTTGTGTGTGAATCACACCGAGTGACAATCATGTGTTAATTTGGTCATTATTATCGTAAGGACTCGACAAATAATGGTGACCAGATTGTATTGTTAACTTTTTATTTATCTGGTATGAAAAAGAAAATGAAACTTAAAACGTATAAATACATATCTATATCTGCCAATGTGTCGTTCATGTGTCTTTTGTGCTCTTCAGGATGTGTCGTTTATTTCGATATTTAAAAGAAAGTTTGTACAGTTTTATAACTTCAATGCATCGTTAGATAACGGATCATTCTGATCGGATAATGTGAGTTCAGACCTGTCGTTAAATGCTGATAAACACCTTTCAAAGTATGTACTTAATTTTATGAAAACGTGTGAGTAACATATAATTTTATTAAGCAGGTGTGAGTGCATACATCATCTACAATGTTGTTATTGTCCTTTGACTAGCTATAATTCATCAGCTATTAATGAACTATGAATTAACTATGAATTAACTATTAATTAACTATGAATTAGCTATTAATTAACTATTAATGAACTATGAATTAGCTATTAATGAACTATGAATTACCTATTAATTAACTATGAATTAGCCATGAATTAACTAGGAATTACATTTGAATTAACTAGGAATTAACTATTAATTAACTATGAATTAGCCATGAATTAACTAGGAATTACATTTTAATTAACTAGGAATTAACTATGAATTAGCCTTAGCACAACAAAGGCTTGTTATTTGAAAGAGATTATGTATGTAATTTCCAGCCCAGAATTGTTTTAAGCACAATACAAAATTTGAGATGTGTTGGAAATTAATTTTCATGCTTCTGTGATGCATAAACACACACTGTTGGACTTTGTTAGAAGACACATTAAATGAACTAGTGACTCTCCACGATCCACACACAACTCACCACATGCCCCACCGAGAGCGAGAACCACTAATCACCACCACGAAGAGGTTACCCCATGTGACTCTACCCTCCCTAGCAACCAGGACAATTTGGTTGCTAAGGAGACCTGACTGGAGTCACATTATAGTGACCATGAGGAGGTTACCCCATGTGACTCTACCCTCCCTAGCAACCAGGACAATTTGGTTGCTAAGGAGACCTGACTGGAGTCACATTATAGTGACCATGAGGAGGTTACCCCATGTGACTCTACCCTCCCTAGCAACCAGGACAATTTGGTTGCTAAGGAGACCTGACTGGAGTCACATTATAGTGACCATGAGGAGGTTACCCCATGTGACTCTACCCTTCCTAGCAACCTGGCCAATTTGGTTGCTAAGGAGACCTGACTGGAGTCACATTATAGCGACCATGAGGAGGTTACCCCATGTGACTCTACTCTCCCTAGCAACCGGGACAATTTGGTTGCTAAGGAGACCTGACTGGAGTCACATTATAGTGACCACGAGGAGGTTACCCCATGTGACTCTACCCTCCCTAGCATCCGGGCCAATTTGGTTGATAAGGAGACCTGGCTGGAGTCACTCAGCACGCCCTGGATTCAAACTCACGACTCCAGTTGTGCTAGCGTCAATACTCGCTGAGCTACCCAGACCCCATTGACTTGATGTTTTTTGATGTTTAACACACTAGTAAAAAAAAGCGAATTATTTTACCATTTGTTTAAAACAGGTCGAATTTATCCACAAAAAACACCTTCTGTGGCATTATGGGATTAATTATCCACTGCTTGCATGCTTTAGTATTTCAGTAGATGCAGTACAAGATGATTATTGATTAATTGTTCCTCCTTATCATGACAAAACTGGGTTTTCTGCTATCCTACTCATCTGACATAATGCATTTGCATGTGCTGTAGCAGGAATTAGAGAATAAAGGGAATCAAGTTCAAACCATTTCACAACACTGAATTTCATTACATTGGCTGTGCTGCCTCATCATTTGGGTGAACAGTCGTTTTTTCTCTTTTTTTGTGTGGCTTTAGATCATTTGTTTATTTTTATATAAAATCTAAATGTTAGTTCTCAGTCACCATTCACTTTCATTGTAAAATGCAGCCAAAGTGAATGGAGACCGAGAACTAACGTACTGCCTAAAATCATCTTTTGTTTTCCATGGAAGAAAGTTACAGGGGTTTAGAACAGCATGAAGGTGAGTATATGATGACTTAATTTTGGGGTGAACTGTCTCTTTGTTGTGAGCATCAGGATACTGTCTAATGTCTTGTAGCCCTCTCATCACAGGCCAGCTTGCACTTCCAGCTGGTGTCCAGAAGATGGCAGCAAAGCTTGTACAGGTGACGAAAATGTAAAAATATGTCAATTTGATTTTTTTACAGCAGTGATTCTAGACTGGTGGGTCTCAGGTCAGTTCTGGAAAAACAACGTTTAATACAAATAATTGAATGCTACTAACTTTGTAATCATGCAAAATCAAAATAGACTTGATGTGTTTTGACCAATGTAAAATATGTGTTCTGAAACTAAACCAGTCATGAAGCACTTTTACAGAATATACAGTCTAATGCAGGCATCTATTGTAAGATTAATGTCTAAAAGTCTTTGAAGTACACATAAATGCGTTTGTGGCAGCGGGGGCCTGGTCAAGTGCCCATCCGAAGGGGAGAAAGCGGTAAGGGCGCTTGCACCTGAGCTAAATTATGTCTAACACCTGTCTCTAATTTCAGTGAGTATGGGGAGAGCGGCATAAAAGAGCACCAGTGCCTCCAGTCGAGAGAGAGAGCTTAATCAGCAGACGTCTGCTGTCCTATGTGTTTGTTTTAAGTTATTCATTAAATTATTATTTATTTGACAAGCCGGTTTCTCTGATACGCCACAGCTCGTTCCTCAGCCACTTCTCCACCCTCTACAGGACAACAGCCGCGCCCCTCCGGGCAGATTGGAGGCAGTCCTCAGCCCCTGGCGGATGGAACGCCCCGCCGCGTTCCCGGGGTGTCGAAGGGGCCTCCCCCCGCCCCTGGCAGCGGTTCTCCCGCTCCAGGCGGTCGGCGGCGAGCCCCTCCCCGCACGCGGTCGGCAGTCTTCAACCCCGCCGCGTTCCAGCGGCCAGTAGGGAACTCCCCCGCCCCTGGCAGCGGCCCTAACCGCTCCAGGCGGTCGGCCAGGAGCCCCTCCTCCCCTCGCGGTCGGCGGCCGTTCCTCCGCGTCCAGGCGGCTGGGCTCCTCCGTCCCCCGGCAGATGGCCGCGGCTGCTCCATTGAGAAGTGGCGAGAACTCCGCTACGGCGTATCCCTCTTCCTTCCCGGGTTTCGGCACCAATGTAAAACAGATCACTTCATGGGCAAGGAAGAGGCGAGAAACCGGCTTGTCAAATAAATAATAATTTAATGAATAACTTAAAACAAACACATAGGACAGCAGACGTCTGCTGATTAAGCTCTCTCTCTCGACTGGAGGCACTGGTGCTCTTTTATGCCGCTCTCCCCATACTCACTGAAATTAGAGACAGGTGTTAGACATAATTTAGCTCAGGTGCAAGCGCCCTTACCGCTTTCTCCCCTTCGGACGGGCGCTTGACCACGCCCCCGCTGCCACAGCATTGTTCTTTGTTATTTGGCTCAGAGTGAAGTAGAAAGGATCTACTTCACTCTGAGCCAAAGAACAAAGAGATTATGCAGGCAACAGTCAGTGAGAGTGAGGTGCATCCTGAGTCCAAGGTTCAGGCAGTGCCACATGAAGTATCCCATGTCTTAGGGTTGGAGGTGGCAGCAAATCATCCTCTGTGGAGTCCATCGTAGTTGACTGACTGCAGTTAGTAGTCAACACTCAGCAACACGTAGGATCCAAATCGTAAAGGATCTACCTCCTTTTGTGGATTTTTGACAGATTGCGATCAAGTTCTTCACTGATAGTATGGATAAAGCACAGTTACACTTTGACCAAGCATCTCTGATCTATGAGAAATTGGCAGACAGAATTTTCATGTCCCGCCCCCAGACATACGGGTATAAAGGGAGGGAAATGCGTCTGTTTCATTAAAGATTTTTCTGTGGAGCCGACAATGAGGTTCGGCCGCAACAGTGGCTCGGTTCAGTGACGTGGCCGGGAGGACACAACGTCTCGTTCCCTCCATCAGGGAACGGAGGTTACATCTGTAACCTAGATGTTCACCGTCTGTCGCTCACTTCGATGTTGTGTTGAAGAAGCGACACTAGGGGTCCAATTTAAATCACGCCATGGGCTGAGCCATGTACGTGTACTGCTGACACAGGAGCGGGCATGTATTTTACGTGCCAAAGCAACCGGCTGTGTCAGGCTGCACGTACCCTTCCACAACGCCCCATAAAATCATCAAAGCCTCCTGGTTCTTTACCCCCGCGCCAGCCACGCCTTTTCTCTCTCTATGTTTCTCACATAGAGTTAAAGCAGCTTGGGCCATCTTAACGCTATCATACGCATCGGGGAAGGTGATCTTTCCCAGTTTTCCTATTCTTTCAGGGGGAAAGACCCTGCGGAGACCACACCTGCCCAGACTGGGGGAGGCAAAGGGTGGTGAAATACATCACATAGGCTTTTTGGTCACATGTGGAGAATGGCGCGGTGGTAGATCCTACCTCATTGGGAGGGAGGAGTTGCTACAGACACGGCGACCAGGGACCAGTTGGAACTACCCAAGGGAGACGCGGTTCTGCTCACAAGAGGACAGTACCACGGAAAGTACACACAGGGGGGGGAAGTCCACGTAGGAGCTGACCTGTGGAGCACCTATTCCAGTACAGGGTAGATTGAGTACCCGCATTGGATTTGGTCGGCGAATTCCTCCGCTGAATTCGTGGACTAGAGGGCTAGGGAGGAGTCATCCAGGGAGCCAAGTTAGTGGGATCTCCTGGGATAAGAGCACATGATTTTACATCAGCAGAGAGAAAGGGCGCTAGGTGCAAGCAATTCACCCGGTCAGAGTGTTACCTAGTTCTACTGGCTCAGACCTGAGAAAACACGGGACGAAACCGACTCAACCCTGAGATTGTAAAATCTCGCAAAGGTATTGGGTGTTGCCCAACCCGCTGCTCTGCATATGTCTGCTAGGGAGGTGCCCCTGGCCAGTGCCCCTTGAGGACGCAACACTTCTTGTTGAGTGTGCTCTGACCTGCAAGGGGGGGGGGGGGGTGCGGCCTGGGTGTGATAGGCCAATGTAATGGGGTCCACTGCCCAGTGGGAAAGCCTCCGTTGGAGACAACCTTCCCTTTCCGCTGTCCGCCAAAGCAGACAAAGAGCTGCTCAGAATGTCTAAAGCTCTGCATGTGGTCTAAGTAGATACGCAAAGCATGTACCGCACACACAGCAATGAAGGGGCTGGGCCTGCCTCCTACCGGGGCAGCACTTGCAGGTTCACTACCTGGTTCCTGAAGGGAGTGGTAGGAACCTTGGGCACGTAGCCCGGTCGCGGTATTAGGATCACATGAGTGTCTGCCGGTCCGAACTCCAGGCAAGTGTTGCTGACAGAGAAGGCTTGCAGTCCCTGACCCTCTTGATGGAGGCGAGCGCGAGCAACATATAACATTCAGGAGGGCCATCTTCAGGGAGAGGGCCCTGAGTCCGACTGATTCTAGCGGCTCGAAGGGGGGTCTCTGAAGGCCTGAGAGGACCACTGAGAGATCCCAGGAGGGGAACAGGCTTGGCCGTCTTGCCGTCTACTGTGTCATGGTGGGCTGTGATAGTGGCTACATACACATTCAAGGTGGAGGGGGACAGCCTCCCCTCCAACCTCTCCTGCAGGAATGAGAGCACTGACCTAACTGCGCACCTCTGTGTGTCTTCAGCCCGGGAAGAACACCAATTCGCGAACATGCGCCACTTCATGGTGTAAAGTTGGCTGGTAGAGGGGGCTCTGGCTTGGTTGATCGTGTCTACGACGGCAGGTGGTAGATCAGCTAGATCTACATGCGTGCCCCGTCCCTGAGAAAGAAGGTCCTTCCTCAGGGGAATTCGCCAGGGAGGGGCTGTCACGAGGAGTACAAGATCCGAGAACCAAATCCGAGTGGGCCAATAGGGGGCCACTAGAGTGACATGTTTCTTGTCCTCCCTGACCTTGCACAGCACCTGTGCAAGAAGGCTCACTGGGGGAAATGCATACTTGCGCAGCCCCGTGGGCAAGCTGTGTGCCAGCGGGTTTGCCCCGAGGGGTGCCTCCATTCGGGCGTACCAGAGCGGGCAGTGGGAGGTCTCTCGGGAGGCGAACAGGTCTACCCGAGCCTTGCCAAACTGTTCCCAAGTCAGCTGGACCGACGGGGGGTGAAGCCTCCACTCTCCACTGGGCAAGTGTTGTTGTGATAGCGCGTCCGCCACCACGTTAAGGTTGCCCGGGATGTGAGTGGCACGCAGCGACTTGAGTCCATAGGAGGAGATGATGGCGAATTGTGACATGTGGCGGGAGCGTACGCAGCCTTGGCGATTTATGTACGCTACTGTGGTGGTGTTGTCTGATCGGATCAAGACGTGTTTGCCCTGAATTAGCGGGAGAACCCTCCGCAGGGAAAAAAGTACAGCCAAGAATTCTAGGCAGTTCATGACTGGCTACCCAGTATGCCGCCGCCTTTCTTGGGTACGATGAAGTAAGGGCTGTAGAAACCCTTCATCTCGGTTGGAGGGATAGGCTCTATCGCATCTTTGAGTAAGAGAGTTGCGATTTCCACACGCGGGGATTTGGCATGTTCGCCGTGTACTGCGTTAAAGCTGATGCCCCCAAAGGGGGGGTGCTTCTCCTTCCGGCCCTGTGAGCGCCACGCAGACCTAAGGAATTAATCTTCCAGCCGCGAAGACTGTGGGGAGGACAGAGGGTTCCAGTGCAGCCCCACACTGACGGCGGCCCAGGCAAGCATGTCGGACATCTGGGGGTCACCCTCAGACTGGGTGTGCTGGCCCGAAGGCGGCAGCTCAGTCGAGTCATCCACATCAGACGCCGGACTGTTCTTTGATGCAGCAGCAAGCTCATCCGGCTCGGGGGGCTCAAGAGGATAGGCAGGCTGGCTGTGAGGCGAGCCACTGTTGCCTCGAGCCCGGACGGAAGTCAACGAGCGTGCTGGAGGCCAGGTGGTTCGCGGGAACATACCCAGCGAAACTGAGCCCACTGCCATCCCCAAATCGACCCATCGCCAGCCGCGTCGTCCTCAATCCCGTGGGAAAGAGTGACGTGGGGGCCGGCTGGAGTGGCGTTCCTTCTGAGGAAGGAAAGCCGCGACCGCATGTTTTCGCAGTGAGAACATGAATCATCCACAAATGCTGCCTCAGTGTGATCGCTGCCCAGACACACGAGACAGCGCCTGTGGCCATCAGGAGCGGAGAGCACTCTACCGCATCCAGGAACTACATAGGGGCGGAAGGGCATCTTTATAAAGATGCGTCCTGAAAAGGACGTTCAACGCCAGCTGTGTATTTGCTCTTTTAGAAGAAATAACTCTGTTAGAGAAATAAACTCTTTTAACTGCGCTGTCGAAGCGCCCAGGGGCAAAGCTGCACTGCCGTGCAGAGAAGGGAGAAAGCCGTCCACTCTAATGGCCCTATGAGGTCCATGCCAATTCTAAGGAACCTCGATCAATGGAAGGGGGTGCAAAGGCGCTTTTGGTGTGTGCTTTTTCATTTCCTCATTCAGTTTTGGTCTGAGTTCATTCGGAATAGTTAAGAAAGCAATTTGCCATACGTCTCTGATCTCTTGATTGTAAACATTGGCCTGTAACATTAAGGTGTCCCAGTAAGGCTGGAATGGACCTCTTCTTGGCATCATGCCAACTATTTCTTTGTGTGAGCTGCATTCCTCACACGTTAAGGACGACTGATAGTTGTGATTTCATCTTCCGCATTTGTTATCGTCTTAATGACTGCGACTTGAACTGATTTTTTCGGAACATCGCTAGCTTTTTGCCACGTCATAATCCAGCCTGCGTTCTTTTGTAATCTGAGTGGGATTATCCCCATGGGCTCGGTTACGAGCCTCTCTTGTGTAGTTTGCATAAACTAAGGTTACTGCATCATCGTCGTCACTATCCTGTTTTCTTTCCGCATCAAATGGTGAATTTATGGCAGCTTCTTTTATAGCTGATATTGGGAAGCCTGCGTTGTTACAACAGTCTTCTAAAGCGGATGCATAATTTCGACCTGATCGAAGTTTTTGTTGGAGATCATTAATCTGCGCTTCCATCGCATCTACCCATCTTGCCCAACTTTGCTTTTTATACACAAATGTGTCGACTTGAGCCCTCAATTTTTTTTATTCTTCCGATCGCAATTTCTCTATTTCTTTAATGTTTACTATATTTTGCTCGTTTCGCCATGGTGTCGATGTCGTTATGGCGAAGCAAGTAAACAATAGTGACGGGGGTTTTCCAGTATTTATATTTGGATTCTAGTCTCTGACCCTCCGTAGAGGACCATGATAAGATTTCATCATTACTCCATTTTAATTTTAGTCCTTTCTTGCATAAACGAAAAAGGAGGTCTTTGAATTTTATGGCAAGAGCTTCCATTACCTCCTCATCTACACTGCTTCTAGCATGTCCCTGATCCATGTTTTTGTCTAAAATCTTTAGCCCCACCGGATTTTTCGGTCTCCGGTCTAACAGTGGGTATTCCGACCTGTTCTATTAATGTGTCTATATGGGATGTGTCTGTGCTTTCCCTCAAAACTTATAATAGGCAAAAAGAATGGATTTACCAGAGCTGATGAAGACAGAGAAGCTCAAAACTCATCCTCTGTACCAAACAGGATGTCGTGCTGAAAAGACGTCTCTCGCTCGTTGGAGATCACGTCGGGGTCACAACTTGTAAAATGTCAGGCAAAACTGCTAAAAATATATAGATTTGCCCCTTGATGGTCTCTTCATTCTTCTGTCTTTTCTGAGCACTGAAGTAAAAAAATTATTGTTAATAATAATTTGCACTTTACAAATTCATCCCGTTATTAATTTGATCTGACTCCAATTTTAAGTTGACCTCTAATTTAGATTAAAGCTCTAGATACTTTCTGATCATTCTTTTATTTTAATCATTTAAATTATTGATTACTCTGAATCCTCTTCTATTCATTTACCTTTTGATCAGTTTCTAATGAGATTCAAACTGATAGTCTTTAAGTGGCTTCCTCCTACATTAAAGCTTCAGTTTAATATAAATGATTCTTAAAATGGTATTCTCCTGCTCGGTTCCTCCAGAGCAGTTTCTCCCATTTTAAAGAACCAGTATTGATATAAATGATTTTAGAGGAATACAGAATAAATCAAAAAATAACAATTTATTTGCCAGGTAGGATTTAAAACACAAGTTAAAGAAACAAGTCAATGAACATACCTGGCAGTTGAGAACTACATGTAATTGCAAAGCATGGGTTATTAAAGTTACACACATCGAGGTGTGGGATCATCTGACTACAGAGAACCTTGAGCTCTGGGCCAGCCTTCCTTAAATATCCAGACAGAATACACATTGTGTACCAAATGGTATTATCCTTTGAGAATTTGGGGGTGAATGTGTTCTTGGCTTCCTGGTGTTAAACCTTCAAGGAAGAGGATAGACCTCCAGAGTTATTCAGTATTTTGCAAAGACTTTATAACTTTGTTGTCATTGAGTTTTATAAACCTGGGGACAAAAAAAATAATAATAAAAAAATTCTTTCTAAATGTATTAACAATTCTTGTTGCACTTAAATCGGTTTGTATACTATTGTGATGATAGTGAAACTTTGTAGTATGGCACTTTTCGTACCACTGTCTCCTTAAGATGATTCGCTTATGTTTTTCCTCTTTTGTAAGTCGCTTTGGATAAAAGCGTCTGCCAAATGAATAAATGTAAATGTAAATGTACAAAACACTATACCAGACGCACTGAGACATTATGAATGATACCAAACATGTTCCACTAGTTACATTATTTGTATACATCAGATATGGTCTTTTGTTACATACAGAGAGTTTGAGTTTGAGGTGATTCGGCGCTGAGGGGGAATGGATGAGGAGGAGAGGGGAGAGAATGGGACAGATGTGGAAGGGCAACAATGAGGTTTGAATTTGCGATCTTTGTTCAGAGGGGTGTGGTGCCTCAGGAAGAGTTGGTAATTGTGAGAAAGTTCATATGTTGATTTTCTTGAAGATCGTACATTTGCTCTTTGCCTTTGAATTCAAACACATTGGCACCCCGCCTTACAATTGGTCACAGAACAAACCTAAGAAAAAACTTCTCAAAACTTTTTGAAAAGTAGAGAACATGAAATGATCTAAATCATTCTTAAATTTATTTTCTTTAAATCTAGTTTTAGTGGCAGCTCTCAGTGTACCCATGATCAACCAATGCCTACACTGTATATATAAAACAAGAAATAAAAGAAAAATATCTCATCTTAAAAGAATCTACTATCTATCTTTTCTATAGTCGGGGCGCCCCTTTGTTTGAGTGGAGACATCAAGAGAGACACAGGGTATATCCCCTCCTGCTCACTCTCCTTACAGAGCGCAGGATCTGTTTCTATTAATGGCACTAACAAGTCTCACTCAATCTCTCCATTCAGACATTCCCTAGCAAAAATAATAAACACTACCGGTCTTATTTATGTTGGTTGATCAAGTTTACACCGATAAAGTTGCACTCACATGTAAATTGTTCTCCAGACATATTTAAACAGATCAAAAACAAAACATATAATCATGGGTTCTTACATTTTGATATCAAGACATTATAGCGTTTAATTTACTATTGTCAAACATTGTGTTTTCTCGTAAAATTGAATAGACAGCACTCATTTAAGATTTACTTTTCATACTTCAGTTACAAAATCCTTCTATTTAATTTCTCTTTCCCATTATCTTGAAATGTTAGCATTTCCATTGTGGCTTTCTGCTATAGGTATACTGCTTACCAGCATACGTGAATGCAAATAAGTCTTTACTTTCCTCCAATTTTCATGTAATATTTGTCAGCAGAATGAAAAATCAGTGGATGTACTGTTGTTTCCCATTGGAACTGTTTAGCTTTCTTTTTTTTCATCATTGGCCCCAATTTACAATTCTTCCCTAGATATAAGGGTACATGTGGAGCAGATACTATTACATGAAATTAATTTTTTTACAAATTAATTCTCAGTTATACTCAAAGCTGCTCCCTGTTTACCAGTCCTGTTTGTCTTTCTTTTTCTAACTCCACCTGTCCCTCCATCTGCATTTCTCCTAGAACCTCTACAGTTCCCTTGAGGATTGGGAACTGACCTTCTGAGGGCACATATGGAGGTGGTTTCTCCTTCCCTACTCATCTCCCTTCTACATCCTTCAGTATTTTTCTAGCCTGTCTTATATTTTTCAGATCATTTTCTCCCTCTCTCTTTTTGCTTCTCTCTTTTCATTTTCATTACTCCTATCTTTAGTTTTGTAATCTTTTTTCAATGTTTCCATTTCCTCACACAATGATACATCTTCCTTTTTTGCCATTTGTTTGAGAGTTATCTGTAAGTTCTTTACACAATGGATATTTTAATCCTAATATGTCCACAGGAGTGGCTGCCATATTTATACCTTATGTATTATGACAACACTTATCTTTAATGCAACCTTTGTTTAAAATCCAGTTACTTAGTTGAATTTAGTTTATTGCAAAACACTGGAGTCAAAGTTTTTTCTCAGATAATGTGATTTCCCAAATGAAATTCAAATACTTTTAAGTTTTCTAATATTTTATTAATCTTACTTGTCACTGTGAAATGAACTTATAAGCACAGTTATATCACTTAACCGTATAACTTCTCTTGTATGTTAAATAATTGTCTTTGCTTCAGTCTAGTTAGGAGTTATGACCAGTCAACAGTTGCTTTTTCTCAGTTTATCTAATCTTACACCAGGCTTCCTGTGTTGCCTGAATAGAACAGCCCATTACTAAATCTTGTTCTGCCAGCCAAAAGTTAATTTTTCCCTTCCATGCACATTTTGGTTTACGGCCATGTTGTCTCACAGTTTTTATTATTTTCCCTATTGTTAATTTATACTGTATTACTCTTTTGCCTCATATATTGATGGAAGATTGAAATAGATGTTCTTTGTTATAAATTGCATATATACTCTTATATACTTAGTTATGCGTTAAAGACTGAGTTTTTCTCTCTGGATCACAAATATTGCAATTTTGTAGAATTGCCAAACAACCCACAAAGCCAAGATTTCTGTTAACCAAGGCAATTCCTTTCCAAAGTTTCACGAGATAGGCTTTCATTCCCAACATCCATTCAGCATATAAAAGACAAATCTACTTTATTAGACAACATTAACTCCATTCATACTGTCCCTTTTTAAATTTTAGGGCTCATATAACATACACTCTGTGTTCCTTTTATTGTTTAAGGATGCATCATACATTCCAATCCCTGTACTGGGCTTATATCTGTATTCAGTCAAACACTTCCATACACACACTTTCAAACACAGACACAAATACACTCACAACCACAGAAATTTCACACTTCTTATGCACACAAGAACTTAATAAACACAGAGCTCACAATAACACAAAATAATTCTAGTACGCAACTATTCTACCACCCCTCTTGTGTGACGTGCTCCTCAGGATTTATATAGCCCTCTTAACAGTAGAAAACAATTTATCTCAAACAAATTCTCACTATCATCCATCAAGACCCACTTGACAGTAGAAAACTATTTATTTTAAATCTCACTTTTATCCATCAAGGCCCACTTGACAGTAGAAAAAATGTATTACATGCAATTATTTCTTTTGGAATCAAAACCCTTTATTTATTTTAAATTTTCCTTATTTAAATTTGGAAGAGCTTTTAGAGTGTTCTTACCACCACAGGCAAACTGGCAAGCAACACAAACTATTATATAGTGAAATGCTTACCTTTTAAGGTGGCCACTTTTTTGTGTTGCTTGTCCAGTCAACCCACTGCTGTGGTCACATCTGCCCTGTTCTGTCCCTTTGTGGTCGCCATTTGTTGTGGTTCTTTCTCGTTTTGTGACAAACTCACTCTCAAAGACTTGGAGTTTTTGATTTCAGAAGAATAGACTTTATTACCAGACCATAAAGCCGAGTTGCCCCTGCAGAAACAACCGATGTGTCTTGAGTTTGCACCCACTTACATAGCTCTCACAAGGCATGGCTAAAACCTTCCATATCATGTTTCTATAGTGTTTTGAGCGGAAAAACATCTTTGGGAGGCCCCAACCGATCTTCCTTATCTTCAAACCAGAAGGCTTCGGTTACATCCTGTGAGCAATTTTCACATTATGTAAAAACACTTTACTAAGAGGGGGCCTCAACATATATTTTCTTTAGCTTCAAAAGAAGTAAATAGGAAACATCTGCAAGTCATTCATGTGTGTGTCCATGCATCTCCGACATTCCATTCCCAGACTTTTATGCTGAACCACTCATATACACAAAAAACACATTTGACCAACAGATATAAATGCTATAATTACATTTGATTACACTTCATTAATTTATATTTAACTTGATAAAAAATACACCACATCTGGACACCCTTTTTATCTCCCTCCAACTCTCACACAGAAACACAGAACAGCTGTACAAAATAATTTCTCACAGGTGTCAATCCTTACCGTTCTCCTTCTCCCAGCCCCGCTCTCCACAGACGTAACTCGGCCCCACCCACATTACCAAACGTACCTTGTGGGGTTATGTACACAACCAAAATCAATATGACAGTGCAGATTGCAGATATTGTGATGATGTGTTTGGCCTGCACGTATCACTTAGAATCAAGACCTGAAATTCTGCTTTGGTCTCATTAGAACGCAAAACCAAGAGTGTCTAAGTCCACAGCTAACCCATTCTGTGCTCTGCATAGGAAGAAGAACCTTTATCACACATTGCAATGTGTTTGACTTTTATTTTTCACTGCGATGAATGAAACGAAAGGTTCAGACATGATTGTTAACATCTTATTCTTGACTTAGGCCACTATTTGATCGAACTAGGATAAGTGAAAGAAATGGTTTACCCCTATAGTTCAGTCCTATTAGTTTCCACCTAAAGATTGAAAATGTATCGACAGCCACTTAGCAAGCAGCATTGGTTCTGGAATATGTGGTAAGTGATCGTGGGTGTGCCAGTTTGAATAAGCGGAGTGGAGATTTAGATTTGAATTGAACAAGAACAGTGTAAGTCGCTTTGCAAAAGCATGTTTGGCAATCATGTGTGACTATTTAATCATTTCAAGTCCCATTCAGAGGGGTTTGTTTAATTTTGCTATAGGTATAATGATAAAATCATCCATTGCACATATCAAAGGTATGTTGAAGACAAGCAAAGCTTCAATAAGTGGCATGAAATGAAAGATTAGATTATAGATAATAATTTATTAAAATAGTTCATGAGTTAATCCGGTGAATGAAGGGTTTTATTATCAATTGTAAGAAATGCTGATAAAACTGATTTGAGGTGGCTTGCTGTCTGTAACTCGTATATCTCGTATAGGGGGCAAGAGAGTGAATCTTCAGCAAGTGTAGATGTTTTTCATTGCTCATACCAATGGCATGTTAAGACGAAGCAAACTTAAACTAATAGGTGCAATGAATTAGAGAACATGAGGCGAATCTGAAAAATGCAAAACATGGACATCACATGATATTTGATGTAGGTTTAAAACAGCAAGCATACGTATGGCTCTCTATAAAAAATATATTTTTAGAAATGTACATGAGATGCTCAGAATATTGAATGGTAAATAAAAAAAGGATGCTATTGTCAGAGGACTAATTTGACAGAATTTAAGAGATCTTCTTAAAGTTACATCATTTAAATTCAATAATGAATTGTTAGCTATGTAAAATGAATATGTAATTTGTACACTTACTATGTACAAGTAATGGCAGCTTGACATTTTAATTTCAGTTCATTTACTTTGTGAGGTAAATTTCTAAGAATGATGCTCAGAGTCGGATTTTCTTTCCAATGTTTTATTGCGTTACGAGTTTGTCTCAAAAAGCAAAAGGGTACATTACATTATATACCTTTCTAGCATTAGTAAAATGGTTGTGACAGAATATAACTGCTTAGAAAGAGCTCATTCCCTTAATTGGTTGGTTAGTTGATGCTTCACACCCTCTGTCTTCTAGTGATGCGTTCCACATATATTGACTAGTTTCAGTGCCTTTTTATCTCTCTTTCCTCGAATGCAAACAAGTATACTTTCTGTTCAATGCAGACATGCACATACACATATTTTCCATGCCCATTTACCCATTTATTGCCATGCAAATGGGTAATTTCTTTAAGTTGTATAAACACACCATTTATAACAATATTAATGGACAGTAATACAATTTAATAATGTATTAATAATCATTTTTATTACATTAATTTAATTATACTTAATATATTTTCATCTTATGGATCGTGGTGGAAGAACACGGCAGTTCCTGAAGTGCTCTAATTGGCTCAATATATTAAACTATCAATATTCAAAATTCAAATGTTAAATTCTTTTTTACGAAGTTATCTGAAAACCATGTGGTGGACCAATTCTGGGGCTGTATGGCAAAAATTACATTTTTGAAAAAAATGGAGCATGGACAATATCATTTTTTTCCAGCCAATTAATCTATGAAGGTCTTAGTGCATAATGGCTGTTTGAGATGGACCAGTGGGTCTTATATTCTCTAGTTTCTTGATCACACTGGTGTACTCTTCTTCCCACTTTTCCTTTGAAAGCGAGGACAGATTGATCTCCAGGAACTTGTAGGCCTCATTTGACTGAATGCTGAAGATGCTGTTCGCTTTCATACAGCTGGAGCCAAACTTTGTCCAGCCCTGTAAATGAAAAGTTCAGAGATCAGTGTTTAAAACTTTCACACTAACAGAACTTGAGCACAAATGTTATTCATTATTTACCTGTTTAGCTGCGTCAATCGACTCCAGAAACTCATCCTTCATATCGTCAAGGTACTCAATCATGTTCTCCCCAGCAAAGGTCTTCTGTTTCAGGTGGTCCAGCAGAGAGCCCACTTTTTCCCAGAACTTTTGAAGCTGTATGAGAATTTGTTGAATTCGGGACAGGCAGCTCTGGACCTCATCAAGGTGAGAAACACACGGAATTTGACCTGGAATACCAGACGAATCCAACACGAAATTCATGTGAGATGTTTGAACATTTCACGCATGCAAACATATATATTCCACAAATGCATGCAAAACAAGAAAACCATTTCACCATTTTCGATTTGTAATTTGGCCAAGTTCAGCTGGTTGTCCATCAGTTTATTTTGAATGTCCCACTCTCTTTCTTTCAGACGTTGTTTTTCAAGGCTCAGTTGAGACAGTTCACCATCAAGAGTTTTGAACATGGCTTCATGAGAAGTGTTAGTAACCATCTTGCAAATGTAGCGCATAATACTTTCCACAAATGGCACAATCATAGAAAATAGGGCAACACCTGGTACCATGGCACCGGTGGCGGCTGGTATCAGTGCAGGTGTGCTGATCGTGCTCTCTTCCTTGGCACCGGTGATGTTGCTGATAAACTTCTGAATCTCTGAATTCTTCTTCTCAATCTCTTTCTCACATTTTTCGATCTCTTCAGTGATGCCATGAAGGTTTTTGTCCAGATCCTCCACGATATCCTGAATCGCCTCCATCTCACTGTTTAACTGCTGCTGCTTTTTCTCTGTCTCCTCCTTTTCAGTGATGATGTCACTGGTCGATGAGGCCACATCATTGTTATGTTGATTGTACCTGAATATGCACCAATTATTATTCTTGTTTTTGGTATATTAAAGAACATTATGAGTACATATTGCAAATAATTTGGTCATTTATAATTAATATTACTATTATATTCATATATAGATTTTAATTTGACCTGTTCACAATGACTTTAACATCACTTATGATTTCACAGATCCATTCTTTTGCTTTATCAATGAATTTCAGTGCTAATTGTGGCTTGTTCTTCATCACTGCCACCTTCAGACTGGGGAGCAGTGATTTCACAAGGTTATCACTGGTTCCTACACACTGCAAAAACAGAAATAAGAGATAAAATTCCCATCAAAGGATAACTACGTAATATTTATATATATATAAACACACACAGCTCTGGAAATAATTAAGAGACCACTGGAACATTATCAGTTTTCTTGATTGACTGGTGTTTGAGTAAAATGAGTTTGGAGTTTGATTTATTATATAAAGTACTGACAACATTTATCCCCAATTCCACATACAAATATTGTTTTTTTTTTTATTGGACTGGCCATGACAGGGTCTTGATTCAGTCCTCCATCCACACAATGATTGGGCTGGCAGTGTGGCATGGGGCATTGCCCTGCTGGAGAAACCAATCCTCAGAGTTGGTGAGAGATCGGTGATGATCTGGGGGTGCTTCAGGACGGCTGGAATCGGGCAGATTCGTCTTTAAGGATGCATGAATCAAACATACAAGGATATCCTGGATGAAAACCGGTTTCCTTCTGCTGTGATAATGTTCCTCGACTCTGAGGATTGTGTTCTCCAGCAGGGCAATGCCCCATGCCACACTGCCAGATCAATCATTGTGTGGATGGAGGACCACCGGATCAAGACCCTGTCATGGCCAGCCCAATCTCCAGACCTGAACCCCATTAGAACACCTCTGGAATGAGATCAAGAGGACGATGGACGGCCACAAGCATCAAACAATGCCGAGATGCTTGAATTTTTGCATCTGGAGTGGAACATCGTTGCCCAACAGCAGTGTGAAGGACTGGCAGAGGGCATGCCAACAGCAGTGTGAAAGACTGGCAGAGGGCATGCCAACAGCAGTGTGAAAGACTGGCAGAGAGCATGCCAAGACACATGAAAGCAAAGCAAATATTAACTTCTGAACTCTCAGATAAAACATTGATATTGTGTTGATTAATAATGATATGAACTTTCGAGTTCTGAAAACACGCCATCTTTAGTGTAATTATCTGCACATAAATGCTCTAAATGACAATATTTTTTATGTGTAATTTGGCATAAATGTTGTCAGTTCTATATAGAATAAAACAAACATGTTCATTTTACTCAAACACACACCTAATAATAGTCAATCCAGAGAATGGATAATACTACAGTGTTCTCTTAATTATTTCCAGAGCTGTGTATATACTATAGGTTAACGGGTATTACATTTTGCCCCGCCCCCCTCTTAAAAACCTCTAATCTTTAAACAACAATTATTTAGAAGAATAAAGAAAACACAATGCATTTCCTAGTGTGTGTTTTATTTGATGTATTTATAGCATACACACTAAACCAAAATATCAATTTATCTGGATATAATAATGCTGATGGAAAATGAAAACAGGAATACCTTCAGCAGAACAGCCTCAGATGATCCAAAGAGAAGTTTGCTTTCTACAGCTCGCTCTCTGAGGAGTCGCTCCAGTTTTGGGAAGTTCCCCAGACACAGGTAAGAGAGATGATAGAGCAGAGCAACACGCTCAGCTGCTGGAAGAAGCTCCTGGATGAACTCTGGGCTCCATGTAGAGTCACTGGGAACAAGATCTAACATACCAAAAAATTGTGAAATTTAAAGACATCTGATGAACTGAAATGGTCCTGGTTCACATGCTGGTCTCTGTGATTGGCTAGTTCTTGGCCTGGAGCCTATCGCTAACCGGGTGCGTTTTTCAACTGTCTTGAACCGAACGCTGACGTAACGAGTTACGCAACTACCTAACCTGCCCACAAACAAACATGACACTGCATAACTAGGGAGTTATGAACTGCAACATTGAAATCGTCATTAACATTGGTGTTTTTGCCAGTGTATACAGTAATTATATGTTTACTTGAGATTTATGCTGGTTTACTTAACCAATAGCGTTGCCAATTATGAGAAGATGGTGATCTTAGTGGTTAGCTGACCACAATCCCCTAACTGAGCAAAAACAATGCACAAAATAAGATGAGGAGAATGTGAGGAAAGTTAGCGAAGCTGGCAAATGTTATAATTTACAGATATCAACTGCAAAGGACAGTGTCTGGAGCGTGACCGACGCTGATCTCAATGCTCCAGTTAAACCACTTGTTGATCACCAGACTTCATAGTTCGAATAGCTACAAATCCGCCATGCGCTGTCATCATCCTCCACTCCGCAATCTATTTAAATTTTACAACTCTTAATTTTCTAATTCAAATATCTCCAAAAGTTGAACACATAGAAAACTGAAACCACGCTCATCTTGACCAGTCTGGTGTGTGGATATTGCTAATCACATATTAGATAATTATGATAGAAAAACACTAGTTTCATACAAAACTGGATTTGTGAAAATGTTCATGCCAACATGCATGAAGTCATTTTCTATCATAATTATTATGTGTTTGCAGAATGTGTCCTCTCAAAGCCTTTAACACGGATTTGTCAAGAAAACAGTTGAATCCAGAACTACAAAAGTGTTAAGAGACAAAAACTGATCTGTAAAAAAAAATCACAAATCATGAAGGTCTATTTGAGATTACTGTGAACTGTGAAGATGGTCAGTTTTTATAAGCTGATTTCTCTGATGACTTTATCCAATGACACAGACTATATTGTTATTATTACACAAGGCAATGGGGGTAGAGTAGTAAGACACAATCAAACATGACCAAATGTGATATGTAGAAAGAGGCACTTAAAACTAACGTTGCTTAAGATCATGTTGGAATAAAGTTTTTAAAAAAAGTCAGCTGATTAAGATTTATTTAGAAAATCTCACTTTTGCTATCAGCCATGGTTGTTGAAAGAGTGTACACTTGTAAAGTCTCCTACAGCACAGTCTCTAAACATAGTATATGGTGTATTTCTTTGTGTTTCTCTGTGTACTTCTCTAAAAACAGATATATGGTGTATTTCTGTGTTTCTTTTAATTAGGCTAGTTGTATATCTCTCGACCAGTCATGGTGTCTGCTCTAGCAAACTGAAAGTATAATGAATATCTTTAGAGCTTGTACTCCTTTTCATTTGATCTAATAACATTGTGCGTGTGAGCAAAAGAAGCCCCCTCAGTAAGAGGGTACATAGATGTTTAAATCAAGGGCTAGGGATGTGTGCTGAGGACACGGCTGTTTTTCTCTCACACACATATTTCTAAGTTAAAAGCATTCTTTCCTTGAACAGTGACTTTGTCAAAAATTGAGGAGTTTCCAGCTGAATGTGAAAGATATACGTTTAAGATATAGGTTTTTAAAAATAGATGAGTGAGGGATTTGCCACCAATATTTAATTAGCAAGCAACATAAAACATATTGGTGTCAGGAGAAAGAATTGAGGGAAATAATCCCATTGGCTAGAGATAAGGAGCAGAATGACAACAAAAAAGGTATATAACTGGGAACTTAGGATAATGAAGTCAGAACGAGCAGCTGACCGGTCTCATGTAGTTTGTTGGTGTTCAATAAACTATAACTTTGGCATCTGGAACTTGGGACTCTGAGAGTTTTCTTACAACTTATAGAGAGAATCATCTTGAATATTCCACGACATATTCTTTGGCGCCCAACGTGGGGCCGGCATTGAGGTCAAAGGAGCCAGAGGTTACTGACAGGATGCTGAACGGATCGCACAAAAAACACCAGCGCCATAAATCGAGGTAAGCGTTTTGCTTAAGGTGTTTTTGTGTGATCTGTGATAGCAAGTCCCAGTAGGTGGCTTCCCTAAGACTTTTGCCGGTCCGAACATAGAATAATTTGGACTAATTGGCTAAGATAGAGGTGAGTTCCAGATTTCAAAATTGGGGAGGGGGGTAGTTATTTAGAGAAGAAGATAAAAGGCCTGTAGAGGTGTGTCGTGTGCGACGGCGCGTGTTAAATCCCGTGTTTAGGTATATAATCAAGAAGTGGAAAATTCCTGTAGCTACAGGTGGGAAAATCCTAACGCGGGTGCATTTATAGTAGAAAATTCGCGTCATAATTCCTCCAGGTGTTAGATTAGATTATTTATTGCAGTGTTTTGACGGAACCCGGACTGAGCAGAAAACGGGGAATTGTTGAACTCTGTGTGTGTTTGAAATAATGAATAATGTGCATGACTAACTGTGTTGTTGGTGCCTGTGTACTTACAAATACTAATTGAGCTGGTTTTGTGTGTTTGTTTAAATGCATGATTCTAGTGTTGATGAGGTATTGTGTGCAGAGGCGGAGTGGAGCGGAGAATCAGATACAATAAAGAAATGCCCAAGAGTGAAATGGGACAAATAAACTGCAACAAATTGACTGAGTAAAAAGACTGTTGTAAAATTAGAGACAAATGGTATCTGATTCTCTGATATTTCCTTGTCTTGCTCTCACTCACTGGGGGCTGACCGGACAGCCCCCTGGGAGGGAGAGAAAGACAGAGGAAACTTAGAATAGAGAAGTTGAATAATTGGAAAAAGATAAAGAAAAGGCAAAATGTTTTCCATTGCAGTGAACAAGACTAGAGAAAAATGCAGAGACAGGAGAGTTTTATCCGTTTGTTGTCTGGAAAGAAATCGCAGCAGGTAACATCTCTCTCATACAGTACTAGAGACTGAGTCCTGTGAAGAGCTGTAGGGGAGGGGCTGAGCAGAGACAGAGCTGTAAAGGGAGGGGCTGCTGAGCAGAGACAGAGCTGTAGGGGAGGGGCTGCTGAGCAGAGACAGAGCTGTAGGGGAGGGGCTGCTGAGCAGAGACAGAGCTGTAGGGGAGGGGCTGCTGAGCAGTGACAGAGCTGTAGGGGAGGGGCTGCTGAGCAGAGACAGAGCTGTAGGGGAGGGGCTGCTGAGCAGAGACAGAGCTGTAGGGGAGGGGCTGCTGAGCAGAGACAGAGCTGTAGGGGAGGGGCTGTGAGCAGAGACAGAGCTGTAGGGGAGGGGCTGCTGAGCAGAGACAGAGCTGTAGGGGAGGGGCTGCTGAGCAGAGACAGAGCTGTAGGGGAGGGGCTGCTGAGCAGAGACAGAGCTGTAGGGGAGGGGCTGTGAGCAGAGACAGAGCTGTAGGGGAGGGGCTGCTGAGCAGAGACAGAGCTGTAGGGGAGGGGCTGAGCAGAGACAGAGCTGTAGGGGAGGGGCTGAGCAGAGACAGAGCTGTAGGGGAGGGGCTGCTGAGCAGAGACAGAGCTGTAGGGGAGGGGCTGTGAGCAGAGACAGAGCTGTAGGGGAGGGGCTGAGCAGAGACAGAGCTGTAGGGGAGGGGCTGTGAGCATGCACAGAAACGGAGAAGACTTTTTTTTTCTTGTCTCAGTTTCCTCATGAAACAGAAATCCTAATTTGGTGGCAGGCTGAGAGGAGAAAATAAGTAGAATTAAAAAGATTAATAATAACAAGGAATTAGTGATCATTTCTAGAGTTATGAACAAATTAACTACAAAAAAGAAAGGAAAAAAAAAAGAGTTTAAGGTGATTTTTAATAGAGAGAGTAAAGGAGAATTAGCACCAATGAAGAAATTGTCTTGAACCGAGACCTAAAATGGATGAGACAGCTGTGGGTAGAAGTATATGGGTTTTAATATAAAACCGAAGAAGTAACAGATATAGTAATCAACCACTGTAAATAACGAGTGGTTTTTATGGAAATAAAGGAGAGGGATAAAAAGAGGAGAGCAAAAGGAGGGGCAGAAGTAATAGGTTTGTTTTAGTATAATTAAAATTCTAGGATTTGGGATCCAGATAGAGAGATTGATCCTCTGCTGTGTAATTAATGAGGAGTATGTGTGCAATTTACAGCAAAGAAAATCTGTTTAGGCTATTTTCAAACTTCCATCAATACGAGAGGCAGAAGAGATCTGATGATTAAAAACAAAGAGGGCAATTAATGAATATTCTGGTTGTAGAATTAAAACCAATGATAAAAATTGTGTGTTTGTGTATGTGTATGTATGATGATGTATGTGTGTATATGTGTATGTATGTATAAGGATAAATATAATACAGTATAAACAAACAAATACATGTAAAACAAAAATGTGCATGAAATCAAAAAGTTAACTCTCAGCTGACTGGACGATGTTTATTGTTGGGCTGTTCTTTTCATGCCATGAAGGAAGCCTGATGTGAGATTAATTAAACTGAGAGGGAGCAGCTGTTGAATGGACATGTGCCAGATCATAACTCCTTTTATATCTAAGTGACGAGTAAGAATATTTAGATTATATAAAAAATTAAATCATTTTAAAGTGATTGAATTCTATTTGGGAAATCACATTATCTGGAGAAACAATAAAGCTTTGAGTCAAGTGTATTGCATTAAACTAAAGTCAAATAAGTAATTGGATTTTAAACAAAGACTGTATATAAGATAAGTGTTGTTATATTCAAGCAAATGGCAAAAGAGGGCCAATGATATGATGATAAAATAACTAATAAGAAAATTATATTTTGTATCTTATGAATTCATGTGTCTGTTTTATGTTCTGTCCGGTCCAGTTTATGAGAAAAAAAAAAAAATATTTTAACATTATTAAATTATACACTAGAAAGTTGTTCTTGATTTTTCTATGATTTTAAAAGTGTCTGGAGAACAATATAAATGTGAGAGCAGCGCTGTCGGTGTAGACTTGATCAACCAACAGAAGATAGACAGAGATTTTATATTTTTGTTAGGAACTGTCTGATGAAGACATTGAGGATGAGTTTGAGGGGAAACAGGCCTCTCTTGGTGTCTTCAGACAGACAGAAAGGGGCCCCGACTTTAGAAAAAGATAGATAGCAGATAGATAGATATTTTATTTTTATTTTATTTGATTTTTGTTTTGTTTGGTATACACAGAATAGGTCTTGGTTGATCATGAGTACACTGAGAAGCTGCATTTGAGACTAAAATTAAAGGAAAATAAATGTAAGAATGATTTGGATCATTTAAAAATTGGTCTATGGGGCAGGTGAAGCCCATGGAGAAAGGTTAAGATTAAATTGAACATCATAACGTCCTCAAATATGAATGTTAATAACTTCATATTTATGTGTCTATTCTGTGTTTCTTTTGTCATCATTATGTGTGTGTTGTTTCACTAACTCATTCTGGAACGAGTTTCTCACCACTGCAGACGCTGGACAAGATGATTTTATAGAAGTTACTAATTCTGCAGGAGGAAATCCAGAGACAAAGACTGAAAATGATGTGAACTATTATCTGATTGATCCTCCTGCGCTCATTCCTGCTGGTAATCATTACTGATCTGCCATTTATGATGTGGATTAAAATTTCTCTGGAAAAAATTGATTTCAGTCTTATACGATCACTTTATGGTTTTCTAGAATGCCATCAATGGGGTTCAATACCCGTGTCTAAATTGTTCTGAGGGTCCAAATTTAAATCCAGCAGCTAACCAATGGTTTATTGATTTGAAGAGTAAATATTACAAACGTATGGCAAAGTTATAGAGTTACCTATCGAATTGGTTACTCCCCTAAATTTTCCAGAGAATACCCTCATAATTAAAAAAAAAAAGGTTAGTGGGTTCTAAAAAGAGTTGCTTGAGTGTCTATTTGCCATAGTTAATACATGAAAGTATAATTTTAGAGGTATAATAATGATAACTGTTAAATGATGCTGAAACATTTGGATAAAGAGTAATGAGAAATTAAAAGAGCACAGTGTATTTCAGAATGTATTTTACTGAGCAATTATTTCAAAACACAAGACAAGAGATATGTTTGAATTTCCATTGTGCCTCTTTATGACTTTATTATGTTTAGACTTTTACTTTTCTGTTTGTTTAAAGACTTGATTTATATTATTTTATTAGACAGAATGGAAGTTCCTTAACCTGAGAAAGTGTAAGAAATGGAGAAAGCAGTAATAATGAGTTATTACTTAATAGTAAAAAGGGGATTATAATAAATCAATAATAAGATATGTGTTGTAAATGTAAAGCTCTGCTTGAACAGAAGGCTAAAAGTAAGTTGAATTGATTATATAGAGGATGTTGAAAAAGACATTGTGTTCTGTTTTATTAAAGATTTGAAGGTTATGTATGTTGTTTGAATGTAAAGAAGTGAGTTGAGAGTAGTTTTTGGTTTTTAAATGGTGTGAGCTGAGAAAGTTTGAAAGCAGATTATTGAATATAATCAATTATTATAAATAACACAATTTTTACTGTTGAATAATAAATCAAATATATTATTGTGAGATTCTAAAACAAAAGCTGTAATGACATTAGAAACAGTGTGAGGGAGTGGAATGCCCCCCATCACTCCTCACTCTTGGTCTAAAATTGATAAGCGTCTGCTTGGAACAGAAACACAAGAGCAGATTTTGAAGAAATATCTCTTAAGTTGTTTTATTTTGATTTGATTTGATTTTTATATGTAAAATGATGTGCTTTGACAATAATGTTAGATAGAGTGATATGAAGATTGGACTAAAGATAGGAGATTTAGTTGAAAATTCATTTGAAAGAATAAATGTAGGTTAAAAAACTGTCAAGAGACTATTATTGAATTATGGTGATGTTTTTAAATTAAGCTTCCTAGAAGCTTGACAGGACTTTGTTCTGATGTTATTCCCAACCATGTTGATATAATGAGTTCAATTTTAGCATATTTTATTTTTAATTTGGACAATTTTAATAGATTGATGAATTTTTAATAATGCTTTTTGAATTTAACTATGTTTTGAGTTGTCTCCATATTTAAGCAGTTGTAGATGGTCCCATTGGCTGTGTCGGTTCTCTGGTGATACTCCCTGAAAGAAAATATCTGTTTACTGATACCAAATTATTAAGGATTGAGGACAGAGCAGTATCAAGACCAGTGGCAAGAGGTGACGGTCCGATGACGGGTAAGACTTGACAATGGCAAAAATGTTGAGCGACCTAAGGCAAGGGCGTCACCGCCCTGGAAACCTGCCCAATAAGTTTTGAAAGGGGTTTAAGGAAGTGGATGAATGCTCTTAGATCAGAAGCATCAAAAGGGAGGTCTAGAAGAGACCTGCCCGAAAATGGAAAGTTCCACTGAACCCGACTGCATTTTAATAACAAAGCATTCTGTCACTGTGTTATCAGGGGATCATACCCTGTGTAGAGGATTATTATAGATTGGTTTTGGGGGTAAAGTTTTGAGAACCGTTGCAGACAAAGGAGTGCCTGACTTTTTATAGAAGTATTAAACAAACCTGGGAATGTTTGTATGATAATTAATTTAGACTGGAAGATGATTTATTACTTACGCTTTAATTGAACTCATGTACATTTTAAAAGTAATGAAGTATGGAAAAAGAAACATGTTGGTGACTAAAGTTAAGATTGCTTGTTTTGTTTGGATATAACAATATAAATGGAATTGTTTAAGAAATAGGGTGCAGGGTTGACTAAAATTGGTATAATGATTGAAACAGCAATTCTTGTGAGGGGAATAATATTGTATTGTGTGTTAACATTGATAAAATTAATCTTTATCAAAGCAATAACTAAGTACATGACATTGATCAATATGAATGGTCCAATGCAACAGAAAGACCAAACTGGGAGGAAATTGATTCCTCCAATGAAGATATGTATGAGGAGATGAATGATATGTTATATATTTGATTTTTTTATTGTCTTTTATTGATTTGATACTCTGAATTACTCTGATGCAGTCTGAAACTATGGAAAACAGCGTAGCTTGCAGTTTGTAAGGACGTTCAGAGTTAAGGGAAAATGTATTAATGTGATACAGAGAGTGAGATAACTTGGGAAACAGGAGGGAATTGAATGTGTGTGATAAGGGAATGAATAGGGAGTCTTAAGATAAGGAAACCCGTGGTAGTTTTCCTCCTCTGAGGAGAATTATAGCCTTCTGGTAAACGACCCTGTAAATTTTGTGTAGAGATACTAAAGGGATGATGTAATGTTCTTAATTGGAGCAAAGTCAGGCTCTGCCTGGCACCTGACTGGAGGAGGCAGAGGACCCGTGTGTTATTTATTGCTAAAAGCGGGATGAAACAAATGTATGTGGTTGTGCACACATTTACTATTTTACAGGAATGTGTGTAGCCAATGACTGTAATAAGGGAAATCATTTAATATTCTAATCAAATGAATGCAGAAAGTAATGATTGTTAGTCAATATAAAACATTTAACCATATGAGTTGATTACAGTCTGCTTTCTGCATATAAAATGAAATAGTAATGCTGTTGCCATCATTGACGCAAGTTGGGACAGGATGAACCGCTGAAGGAGAGAAGGTGGAAAACAACTGTGGCCTACAATACCGATGAATTAGAAAGACATATTAATTTGGATGATGTTATTACTAACAAACTAGGGATAAGTGTTGCCCCCAATAAAAGGCCACTAAGCAGAAAGCAAGTGAAGGCAGTACTGAAGTATTTAAGAAAAGTTAAGAAACATTCGTCAGAAAAAGTCCTCAACCCAGAGAAAGCCCAGGGGAAGTCAGGGGTCGGATACTTTTAGTGGTCCTCGTCTGACCAGCCTGGTGAAGATTAGCATAATAAGTTAAGAACACGCTGGGGTTAAAGAGGTACTGAATTAATAAGAATAATAAACATATAGGGATAACAAAATGGCACCAACACCAATAGATCAAATATGCATGGAGTTTCCAATGTATAGAGACGTGATAAAAGAAATGTCTAAAAAATGGGAGAGGAGAACAAAAGGGCTGAACACAAAATGGCCAGCAGAGGGTACATTTGATGTGGGGGTATGTAGGGAGATGGGAGCACAATAAACCAAAAGAAAAGAGCCAGGTGAGGATAATGAAACGAGATAGGGAACTAATGATATTACAAATGTTCAAAACCAAAGGGATAAAAATATTAAAACAGGAAAGGGAAGGGAAAAAGATGGATGAAGAAAAAGTGGAAAGGCCTCCTCCCTATGCGCCACTAATGGAGAATGAAGAAAAGATGCAGATGCCCCTGGTACGATTTAAAGGAGAACTCCAGGTGGAAGGAGAAATAGAAATAAATGAAATACCACAGTCAGAATCACAAGAGGACCTAATGAAGTCACCCCAGACACGTGTATATCCAGGGCTGTTGGGACTAAACAAAGACAGTGATGGAGAAAAATCAGATGACAGCACACCAAGTGAAACTAAACTACAAGATGAACTGGGTGGACAATGCAGTGACATAAAGGAAGGAATGCTGACAAAAAAATAAATAAATTAATAAATAAATAGTGAACAAGTAAAAGACGCCTGTCATCAGGCATTGCAGGAAGGACTGTCAGAATAAAAAAAAAAAAGGCAGGAAATAGAGTGGAAAGAACAAGCAAGGGCCAGTGGCATCAAAGAAGATCTTGATCATAAGACTGGTGAGACTGAAGAGTTGATACACTTCAAGGATGATGATGATGAACTGACACAACTGGCAGAAGATTACGGTGCGGATACCAGAGTCTGTTCCACATGTAACAATTTATGTGAGTAAGGGCAGGGAGCAAAAAGACTTAGGACAAATAATGAAAAGAGCAGAAAGGGTACAATGGAAAGAGACCGATAATCCTCTTATTATGGAATCACCAGACAAAATGTACTTTAAAATCTTATGTACTACAGAAATGGTATGAACGCCCAAAATAGTAGTTATCGCTCCTGAAGAAAAGCTAAATTAAAAATGATAGAGTTAATGACAGAAATGGAAAAACTGGTACCAGCACAATTATGGTCACGACATGACACAGATGTAGGGTTAGTAACACGTGGTATCATTTAAATCACTGTACCAGAGTACGCCGAAGAAATCTGCCACACGCTCAAGAACCTGAGGCAGCCGAAGAAGAACAGCAAGAACAAGCCCAAGAACCTGGGGACGCAGCAGATCCACAGGTACCGGCTAGAGCATCTGAAGAAGGAGAAGCGGAAGTAGAAGAAGGACAATCGCACGTAGGGGAAGAGCACGCTAAGGCAGAAAGAGAGATTGAGGTACGTGCCGCAGCGGAGCAGGAAAGCACAGAAAGTGAGACGGAAGTACATGTCGCAGAGGAACAGGAACCAGAAAGTGCGGAAGGAGAGGCAGAAAGTATTCATTTTACTGAACCAGACACAGAATCACTTGAAGGAAATGAAACAGGCCAACAAACGCAGCCATTGGACGAGGTGTTGCGGGAGGCAGAAGAAAGACTGGACACTCAAGAAGGTATTAATGTGGATGATGCTGTTACTAACGTATTTGGAACAGATATTGCCTCCCACACAGGGCCTACCGGAGAAACAAGCAAGGAAAGACCAGACTTCTCAGATGCAGGACCATCCATGTGACCATGGTATAATGAATATCCTACAATCAACACCTCAGACCTGGCATTCTATTTCCCAGACTGAGCAGGGACTAGATAGCATAAAACAAGAAAGTAGACAGAAACGTGCACTTGGATCCTGGCACAAAAGGCCACATTATGAAACCAAACAATATAATAAGCCTAAAAAGATAACTGACAAGATAATTAACCAAAACATGCTGGCACAGATCAACTTAGATAATAATATGGAACCCACAGAGTTAGTAGGAACAGAGGAGTTGTTAGAACGTGCACAACAAAATGACTGGTACAAATGGGCTAGATATACCGCTAAGCACATGTGCTGCACATTATGCCAAAAATTGTGGTGACTCAGACAGAATTGTGTTTTGTCCAGCAGAATGTTTGGCATTGTTGAGTAATCTAGGCTATGAGAAATTTTATACAAAGATAAGATGAGGAGATGAATGTAAGAGATTTGATGTGCATGTGGATAATAAGAAAAAAGAAAGCCCATCGTTATATAAAATAAATAGACAACTGAGTTACGAATGCTTTAACAAAACAAAAGGGAAAACAAATGTAGGACAATTTAAGGGAAATTGCGCAGTAATATGGCATTTAGATACAGAAATGTACTTTACTAATGATGTGATCAGGTTTAGTGGACTCCAATATGCAACAGCAACATTGGGACAAAATTTTACTGCGCATATAATTCCGGAATGTTTGGGTGTAGCTATTGGCAAATGCATTACAGGATGTGAAAATCACACTATAGTATCGCCTGCGATACTACTACATATAGAACAAACGGAGACTATAGCAGACTATTTTTGGTTATGTGGGGGAGTTCAATTGAAAACCGCACTACCTAAAGGTTGGAAAGGATTGTGTGCTAGAGTAAGGCTACTACAAGAAGTAACTATGGTAGAATGGGACCCCTATGACTTCCAAGCTGCACCAAAGACCATAGTTCATAACACAGTAAGGATGAAAAGAGCATACACCCCAGATCCTGAGGTCTACCTAGATTCAATTGGCCAACCAAGAGGAATACCTCATGAGTTTAAAGCCAGAGATGAGATAAAATCAGGCTTTGAGTCGATACTCCCATGGGTTACAATTAACAAAAATGTAGAATGGATCAATTATATTTTCTTTAATCAGCAGAGATTTATCAATTATACTGATGAGGCATTAAAGGCGTTAGGAGATCAATTAGCAGCCACTAGTAAAATGGCATGGCAAAATTGTCAAGCACTAAATTGGTTATTAGCAGATAAAGGGGGAGTATGTGTTATGTTTGGATTAGATTGCTGCACCTACATACCAAATAATACATCTCCAGAAGGAACCTTTACACAGGCAATGAAGAAACTGCATAACTTGCGCACAGAAGTTAAAGTTAATGCCGGACGAGATCAGTCGTTTGGGAGATGGTTTGATTATCTTTTTGGATCATGGAAGATGGGGCTCATGAAGATAGGGATAATGATACTTGTAGGAGTGACTTTATTTGGCTTATTGTTCTGTTGTGTTGTTCCCATTCTAAAATCTATAATGACTCAAACAGTAGCTAAGCAAATGGTGATTGTTTCAATGACACCATTGGAAACAAGTATGGAAACCAGACAATATAGCTTAGGGCAGGGATTGGATGAACTTGACGAGTTTTAAAAGCCATTGAAAACATCCTGAAGACCATTAAAAAAAAATTAAAAAAAATAAAGGGGGAAACAAAAGCGATATTTAAGCTAACAAAAAGAACCTGAGTACTTAACATAATTTCTCATGTGATTGTTAAAGAGGAACATGTCTTGGTAATTGTATTTTCTTTTACATTATGAATATGTTTTTTGTTTGCTTATTATTTTTGACATCTCTTTATTCTTTTATTAAAGTTATCCATTGATTTAATACTATAGAGGAAGGTGTCTGTAAAACACCTTGATAGATTTAATCAAGTAGAAATAGTGGGATTATTACTTATGTTTCAATATGTATGACAAACTGTTATTGTGAGTATTTGCCCAGAGAGAACAAGAAAGGCTACAACAAGAAGACATGAATGATCGAGCGACGAGCACCTCAGTGCTTGGCTGAAAGAGCAAATAGACTCAACTGGTTGTTTAAAACCCACTGTCTGCTCCAACACACCACCAGATAGCGCTCCAGGCTACCGGAAATGTCTGTGAGATCCTCTGGCACCGATGGATGAATATTACTATATCAATTGTTCTAGTGATTGTTAATGTATCTAGACAGTATGTAATCAATTGTATTCTACATCACGCAAGGCTTTACAATTTCATGCACATGCTTATAACACAAAGTTAATTTGTTGTCACCCTCCCCAAGAACAGTGATAGTTAGAGGATTGGGTTCTTTTACTCCTTTCTAGCCAAATGTGGAAGGAGATGTTTGGACCCAAGTCCTGCAGAGTACAGCCCCATAGAGACAGTATTTGATAAAGAAATTGCGTGGCCTATTTTGGCCACATGATGGAATAAGACAGGCTGGCTTGTGTGACTGCACTCTGGTGGAGGGCGTTAGGGTGTGAGACTTTTTGTAAGTCTCAAAGGGGGGAGTATATGGTGTATTTCTTTGTGTTTCTCTGTGTACTTCTCTAAAAACAGATATATGGTGTATTTCTGTGTTTCTTTTAATTAGGCTAGTTGTATATCTCTCGACCAGTCATGGTGTCTGCTCTAGCAAACTGAAAGTATAATGAATATCTTTAGAGCTTGTACTCCTTTTCATTTGATCTAATAACATTGTGCGTGTGAGCAAAAGAAGCCCCCTCAGTAAGAGGGTACACAGATGTTTAAATCAAGGGCTAGGGATGTGTGCTGAGGACACGGCTGTTTTTCTCTCACACACATATTTCTAAGTTAAAAGCATTCTTTCCTTGAACAGTGACTTTGTCAAAAATTGAGGAGTTTCCAGCTGAATGTGAAAGATATACGTTTAAGATATACGTTTTTAAAAATAGATGAGTGAGGGATTTTCCACCAATATTTAATTAGCAAGCAACATAAAACATATTGGTGTCAGGAGAAAGAATTGAGGGAAATAATCCCATTGGCTAGAGATAAGGAGCAGAATGACAACAAAAAAGGTATATAACTGGGAACTTAGGATAATGAAGGCAGAACGGGCAGCTGACCGGTCTCATGTAGTTTGTTGGTGTTCAATAAACTATAACTTTGGCATCTGGAACTTGGGACTCTGAGAGTTTTCTTACAACTTAGAGAGAATCATCTTGAATATTCCACGACAGAAACAGAATGACAAAGTGTGACATTTAATAACAGCATACAAGAAATTGAAAGACTGGCAAACTTAATATAAGATATTAAATTCTGCCATGTCATTATTTAATACCTGTGTTTTAGGGGAGACCGGGGACAGTTGTAACAGGGGATGGTTGCAACATGTCATTTTTCTCCAATCAGAAACAAGCTAGAGTGATGACACTCACACTGCACATTCTCAGCTGGATGCCCCGCCTTCCAGAGAAAATTCGCGGAGATTCCTGAGTTGCTCCACGATTTTTTGACGAAAAACTATTTTTGAGGTATGAAAGTATTAATTTTCTTGAGCTTTGTTTTTGTTAAACTGTTGTCACTGTTTTTGTGATTCAGCTCAAACTTATATGGTTTAAATGAGTGATATGTTAACTTTAAGTTAGTATGGTTAGCATGTATCAAGGTAGCCTTGTTTAGCTAGCACATGAGGTTTTATAACGGCGGACAGGAACGGGGACAGTTGCAACAACTGTTGCAACTGTCCCCGTACAATGCATAAATAAATAAACAAACCGCATAGCAGTATTTTTTACATTTTTTAATAAGTTTTTACTTAAATATTATATAGTTCAATGCATAAATATAAAAAACAGACCACATAACAGTATTTTTTAAAAAAAAAATCATAAGTTTTTACTTAAATATTATATAGTTCATTAAGTTGGAGCAAGGACAGGAGGTTTATGTTTATGTTTACGTTGGTGCAACTGTGTGTTTATGTGCAGATGAGGACACAGTGAATAGTTTAATTTTCTAAAAAATATACATATTTTAATCTTTATTTTCAGTATGCCCAGAGTGAGAAAGAGGGTTACAGACAGAGGGGTCCCACTCCATATTTTGGAGAGGGCCTCTAACATTATCAGTGATGAAGGCAGAGCAGTCAGGGCAGTGGCGAGAGAGTTTGCCATCTGTCACACCACATTGTACAGGTTCCACAAAAAGAGAGGGAGACTGCAAGCAGAGGGTGATGATAAGTTACCAGGCATTGGCTACTGGAGCAGCAGGAGAGTGTTTACAGATGAACAGGAGAAGAGTGTCGGGCAGTATTTAAAAAAGGCAGCTGACCTATACTTTGGGTTATGTCCCAAAGAGGTAAGAGATGAGGGGAAGACTGTTTTATTAAGGGACATATTAATATGAGAGAGAAGTCTGAAAACATAGGGAGGGAGAGGATAGAATTAGGCCTAAAGATAATATGATGGATGGTATTTAAATTTGTAACACTTATTTCAGGTTAGGAGGTTTGCATATCAGCTGGCCACTCACTATGGGTGCAAATTTCCTGAGCAGTGGAGAGAGAAGAGTATGGCTGGGGAAGATTGGTTTTCAGGATTTATGAAGAGGAACACCAGTCTCTCTATTAGACGTCCACAAGCCACAAGCCTGTCAAGAGCATCCAGCTTCAACCGGGTGAATGTAGGAAAATTCTTTGACAATCTCAGCAAAGTTCTTGAGAAGCACAAGTTCTCTCCTCAGAACATTTGGAACGTCGATGAGACGGGCATTACAACAGTCCAGACACCCGACAAGATTGTGGCCAGACGTGGGGAGAAGCAGGTAGGGGCTCTTACCTCAGCTGAGCGGGGCACACTGGTCACAATGGCTTGTGCAGGGAATGCAATTGGCAATACCATACCACCAATGTTTATTTTCCCACGGGTCCATTTCAAGTCCCACTTTGTCCGAGATGGACCGACTGGCTGTATAGGGACAGCCAATCGCACTGGATGGATGCAAGAGGCTGACTTTATTGTGTATTTAAAACACTTCCAGTTGCACACTCGTAGCTCCCCAGAGTCTAAAGTCCTGCTTATTTTGGACAATCACCCCTCACACCTTTCCATCGAGGGTGTCAACTTCTGCCGCAGCAGTGGCATTGTGCTCCTGTCATTGCCTCCCCATTGCTCCCATAAAATGCAGCCTTTTGACAGGACTGTCTACGGGCCTTTAAAAAAGGCAGTAAATTCAGCCTGCGACTCTTGGATGAAAAGTCATCCTGGCATGACAATGACCATATATGACATCCCAAGCATTGTCAAGGAGTCTCTCCCTGTTTCCGTGACACCATCAAATGTGCAGGAGGGATTCCGCTGCACAGGGATCTGGCCATTCAAAAGGGACATTTTTAAAGACCATGAATTTTCCCCTTCTCTGGTCACTGATCGGCCTCTACTCCCTACCTCTGGGTCTCCTTTAGCTGCTCCTGCGGCTTCCTCCTGTCCTGCAACAGCCTCACCTGCTCCTGTGGCCTCCACGTCTCATCCGCCAGTCTCACTTGAAGCCTCCACGTCTCTTCCACCAGCCTCACCTGAAGCCTCCACGTCTCTTCCACCAGCCTCACCTGAAGCCTCCACGTCTCTTCCACCAGCCTCACCTGAAGCCTCCACGTCTCTTCTACCAGCCTCACCTGCTTACTTTTCTCCAGAGGCTATCCGGCCACATCCCAAAGCAGGGCCCAGAAAAATTACAACCAGAGGCAGAAAACGGCGCTCCACTGCCATTCCAAACCGTCTCTGAGTAACAGAGCCAAATTCAAAAAGTGTTGCAACTGTCCCCGGTCTCCCCTACTTGTTTATTCTTGTTGCACTTAAATCAGTTTTGTATACTATTCTGATGATAGTGAAACTGTGAAAGAGTTTGGATTCTCCGAAGAGGAAGGAGGTCACAGAAGCGGGAATGAACTCAAAGGTAAGGCTTTTTAATTCGAAATAATAATGTGGGATGAACATAAACTCTTGACATGCAATTATTAGTAGTTTTTCTCTCTCTGAGGCCAACACTGGACTGGCGTGACTCTCTCTCTGACTTGACTGGTGGAACTGTGACTCTTTTAACTGCTCTCCCCGTGCTCACTGAAATTAAAGACATGTGTTAGACATGATTTAGCTCAGGTGTAAGCGCCCTTACCGCTTTCTCCCTTCGGACGGGCGCTTGACCACGCCCCCGCTGCCACAGAAACTTTGTAGTATGGCACTTTTTGTACCACTGTCTCCTTAAGTTGAAGCTGGTGAATCCGTCGACCACCACAAAAGCGCCATTGCGCCCTATTCTGCTAATCGAGGTCCCCTTCGAGAGAATTGGCATGGACCTTGTCGGGCCATTAGAGCAGTCAGCATGCGGTCATCACTTTGTATTAGTCCTAGTGGATTATGCAACGCGATACCCGGAAGCAGT
The DNA here is from genome assembly GCA_032164185.1 of Moxostoma hubbsi. Taxonomy (NCBI): domain Eukaryota; kingdom Metazoa; phylum Chordata; class Actinopteri; order Cypriniformes; family Catostomidae; genus Moxostoma; species Moxostoma hubbsi. Next base: position 27,930,766 of record JAVLUX010000037.1, on the reverse strand, counting down.
GCCTCTGAGCAACATCTCAGCACGTAGTGTTGTGGACGCACTCTTCAGAGTAATCTCCCGGGTGGGGATTCCGAAAGAAATCGATCGGGGCACATCTTTTATGTCACGTACACTACGCGAGCTTTGCGAACTTCTGGGCATTAAATCGATTCGCACCAGCATTTACCATCCACAGACAGATGGCCTGGTGGAGCGATTTAATAAAATCCTTAAGGATATGATTCGTAAGTTTGTACACGAAGACGCTAGAAATTGGGATAAGTGGCTTGACCCCCTGTTATTTTCAGTACGAGAGGTCCCGCAAGCCTCCACGGGATTTTCCCTGTTCGAGCTGCTGTATGGGCGGTGCCCGCGGGGGGTGCTGGACGTCATTCACGAAGCTTGGGAAGAGGGACCTTCTAATAGTAATGATGAAATTCAGTACGTTCTTGATCTCCGAGCAAAACTCCACACACTGGGGCAACTAACTCAGGAGAATTTGCTCCGAGCTCAAGAGCGACAAATCCGGCTGTATAACAGGGTAACTCGACAGCAGGAATTTGCACCGGGAGATAAGGTACTCGTATTGCTCCCAACATCGAGCTCTAAATTACTTGCCAAGTAGCAAGGACCCTTTGAGGTCACACGATGAGTGGGGGATCGCGATTATGAGGTAAAACAAACTGATAGAGTGGGAAGAGAGACCCCGATGATCTTCTCAGCTGTCCTCACTATCCTCTGCAGGGCTTTGCAGTCCGAAACGGTGCAAGTCCCAAACCAGGCAGTGATGCAGCTGCTCAGGATGCTCTCAATAGTCCCTCTATAGAATGTAGTGAGGATGGGGGGTGGGAGATGTGCTTTCCTCAGCCTTCGAAGAAAGTAGAGACGCTGCTGGGCTTTCTTGGTGATAGAGCTGGTGTTGAGGGACCAGGTGAGGCTCTCCGACAGGTGAACAGCAAGGAATTTGGTGCTCTTGACGATCTCCACTGAGGAGCCGTTGATGTTCAGCGGAGAGTGTTCACTCTGTGCTCTCCTAAAGTCAACAACCATCTCTTTTGTTTTGTCCACATTCAGGGACAGGTTGTTGGCTCTACACCAGTCCGTTAGCCGCTGCACCTCCTCTCTCTATGCTGACTCGTCGTTCTTGTTGATGAGACCCACCATGGTCGTGTCATCAGCGAACTTGATAATGTGATTCGAGCTGTGCAATGCTGCACAGTTGTGAGTCAGCAGAGTGAACAGCAGTGGACTGAGCACACAGCCCTGGGGGCCCCAGTGTTAAGTGTGGTGGTGGTGGAGATGCTGTTCCCGATCCGGACTGACTGTGGTCTCCCAGTCAGGAAGTCCAGGATCCAGTTGCAGAGGGAGGTGTCCATTCGCCCCTCTCTTTGCAAAGTCCATATACTGATGGAATTTAGGGAGCACTGTCTTGAGATTCGCATGGTTGAAATCTCCGGTGACAATAAACAGTTCGTCAGGGTGAGCGAACTATGGAGAGCCTCTTTTTCCAGTTGACCCAAAGCCCTAAACAGCTGAGGTGCTTGGGCAATTCTCAGAGCAATTCTCGAGAGTGCGCTAGAATCAGCCAGTCATCTATGTAGTTGAGTATGCGGATGCCCACTTCCCTTAGCAGGGCAAGAGCTGCTGCCGCTGCGATCTTCGTGAAGACGCAAGGAGATAGGGACAGGCCGAAGAGGAGGATCATGTACTGATACGCCCGGCCGTCGAAAGTGAACCATAAGAAGGGTGTGTCGAGGTAAAACCAAGACATGAGTGTACGCATCTGTAGTGGCTTTTTCCTATAAGCCAGGGCCAGGTGGTAAGATGTTCTTTACGCATAGTTTGGAATAAACAATGTCCACACATTATCCATTTCAGATGCTTTGTTGTCCATTTCATGAAATATATATATATACACATCTTATAGAGTGTAACACATGTTGCTCTATGGTAAGAACCATATGTTCCCGCCACCTGTCTCCTGATACAACCCACAAGAAGTTTAAATATCATGTTTAATTAACAGGTGACCACACCCACACCACTGCCATCTAGTGGTTTGAACAATTGTTACATTTGGCTCCTACAGCATCCTTCAGGTCTAACTTTGCGAACCAATCTTGATGCCGGACGCACACCAAAGTGTGCTTCTGTGTCAGCATCTGGAATGGGATTCTGTTTAAGGCCAGGTTCAGAACTCGCAGGTCCAGTATTGGCCAGAGCCCACTGCCTTTCTTTGGTATGATGAAGTAAGGGCTGTAGAACCCTTTCTTCATCTCGGCTGGAGGCACAATCAAGTCTGACGCACCTGGGGGTGGCGCAGGAAATGCCACGTGAGGAGCTTTGCCCCAAGGTGAATGTGCTGAGGGGAACCTCAAAGCAATTACCTCCCTCCACGTACCCGGCGTAGGGTGGGTCAACAACTGAGGAGAAGGGCCTTTGGGCCTTTTCATAATAATAGCCCAATAATAATAATTATTATTATACAACTATTATTTAAAAAAAATATTGTCTACATTATTTTTGGTTACCAGATGAAGCTGAACATGTAGTCTACATTAACTGTGGAATATGTTGTTAACTGTGGCTTCTCCTGGTATTTCTGATATTAATATCGGCATGAAACTGAATTTTCGTTTGTCTGCTTGTATAACAACATTATTCTGAAGGCAGCAGGTGTCAAATAAAATGTGAAATGTCAAGGACACAATTCGCAGTGATTAATAAATACAATTTCAAACATTAAAATAAATTAATATAAAATCAATATAGCCTACAAACAGGTGAATGTCCCGTAAGTCTATCAGGAATTTTTATGATAAGACACCATTATTTAGTTAAATAATAATAATAATAATAATGTTAAATGTATATATCGTCATTCCAGATGTTGCACAATTTAAAGAAAAAAAAAAAGATGGAGCATGTTTCAGTTTCCTTTATGAAGTATTGTAACTTTTTTTTTTTAAATCGCTGACATGAATATTAATGTGCTCAACTTTAAGAGATGGGTGGGGTCTGTGTATCAGTGAGTATTGAATCCAGGGTGTGCTGAGTGACTCCAGTCAGGTCTCCTTAGCAACCATATTGTTGCTAGGGAGGGTAAAGTCACATGGGGTAACCTCCTCATGGTCACTATAATGTGGTTCTTGCTCTCGGTGGGGCGTGTGGTGAGTTGTGTGTGGATGTCACGAATAGCGCGAAGCCTCCACACGCGTTACGTCTCCACGGTAACACACTCAACAAGTCATGTGATAAGATGCACGGATGGACGGTCTCAGACGTGGAGGCAACTGAGATTCATCCTCCGCCACCCGGATTGAGTCACTATGCAACACATTGGGAATTGGCCGTTACACATTGGGGAGAAAAGGGGAGGGAAAAAACTTGAAGAGATGGATAAATACATGAGAATCATTATGTGTGAATCGTGTGATACAATAACAGACATTTCAAGAAGTAGAATGTGTATATGATGTTGTATCTTAAGGCGGGTGCACACTGTACGATTTATAATCGTCCTTTACGATTGTTGCATGTAAGACTGTACGATATTAACACATTGATATCGCCATGGCACACTGTGCGACGTTATGTCAGACTGTACGACATATATACTGTCCCAATCATCCCGATCAGTGAACGTGACTCGCGTACGGGAGTGTTGCGGAATAGAAGCGAAACGGCGCATTTTGCCCAACATGGAGGAGCTTCTGGAAGTCAGGACATCCGCATTAATGTTGCTCCAATACCTCTCCATCACGAGCATACGCTCACATATACAGGAAACATGGATTTAGTCAAACAGGCCCATAATGAGATACAACACTGATTTTACAAACTTCTCCGTTGGGGTATAGTCAGTCTTTCTCCTCTTTTAGATTCATAAACTATCGGCCACGCAACATTTATAAACTTCATAAATGCTGATAATAAATCAATAAATGCAGATTCCCTATAGATGATGCACAAACATGACAGAGATTTCTAGAATTGTATTGACTGTTACTGATTTGGATTCAAATGTCCCATAAATACATTTATATATTCTTCAATCTCACTATTTTATTTATAAAATAAAATTGGAGTGATGTGAATCTTAACTAAAGACGTTTACTGACGTTTAGAGTAAAATTAGTTAATTACGTTATTATTATAATGAACGTTACATATACATATATATATATATATATATATGTATGATGAATGTCAAGAAAATAATGAGAGAATGCAATCATTTATTTATTTTAGTTTTTGTAAGTTAATTCCGAGAATACATCTTTCATTCTGCTGACGTGTTACACTTTTCTCCAAGTATTTTATGCTTATTTATTTATTAATATTTTGATATGAACAGAAGAAGAAACATTGAAAGTGCTCGAGTGGATTGATAACTGGGCACACATCTTGTGGAGCAGAACATCTTCATCATCATCGGAGGCTGAAGATCATCGCAAAGGCTGTTAATCGACCGCCGGTGAACATGTCACACTGAACGTTGTAAGAATGCCTATTTTGCACCATTTAGGATAACCGAAATTTGTCTCAGACGGGAGAATCGAGACCAAAATCGTAAAGTGTGCAGAGAGCGGGGGTTAGGGATATCAAACCTAAATCTAACTCAAGACTGGTATAAATTTGGGCACTGGGCAACACACAAAAACACACACATATATAAATACACACACACACACATATATATCAGTGGGAACACTATCGGTGCCACGGGGGAGGAGTCCAAGATGGCGTCCTTCTAACTTAACTTTCGTCGAACTCTGCTGACAAACTTTAATAACGGCATAAATATAATTCCTTAAAGTTACTTTTATGTAAAATCACCCACATCGTTATCCTTCTGCTTTCTCTGATATTCGAAATATGAAGTCGAGCGCTGACAAAAGGAAAGATATGTCGCGTGTTTCGCGGCTAACTGACAAGATGGACTTTCACAACTATGTGTCTGTGGAAGAAACTCTGCCTGGGGCCAGAACACCACTTCCAGATAGCCCAGCTAAACCTCCATCCAAGAAGGGCAAGGCAGATGATGATATCTCCTCTGTTGTTTCGACACTCTCTAATTTGATTAACACTTGCTCTGACGCCATAGAGAAAATGGTGAGTGAAAATGCCCTAAAAATTGAAGGTTTAAAAAAAACAGTGGACTTTGTATGTGCTGAACTAAACGACATCAAAGGCCAAGTCAGTCACGTTGAGACGAGATTGAAAGCTGAAGAGAAGAAGATGGGATTCTGTGAACAACGTCTCACTGACTTGGAAAGATACTCCCGTCGCTGGAATTTACATTTGCACGGTGTTACTGAGAAGGAAAGAGAGGATGTCAGGGCGGAAACCATCCGTATCTGTGAAGCCACTTTCCCTGAGAGAGGAAGCAGCCTAGCAGACAAAATCGATACAGTTCACCGCATTGGAAGGAGGCTCCAAAATAGTTGACGACCGCGATCAATCATTATTCAAGTTTCTTCGCGAGTTACGAGAGTAACGAAAGGCAGCGAGGACGTCAGAGTTTCTTCGTGCCAATAAACTTCGCTTCACGGAGGATCTCATCGCGACTGATCGAGAAAGACGACAGCTGCTTTGGCCTGCTGTAGATAAGGCTCGAAAGGAGGGAAAGAAAGCTCACTTCATTGGAGGTCGTGCCTTTGTTGATGGATCTGAAATGTATCCACCGTAAGCATGGTAAACCAGTTTAATTTTAGTGGGTGTAATATTTCATTTTAAGAAAGCTCACTAATTTGACTGACTGAGCTTATGCCGAAGATTGGATTTGTTCGACTCTGTAAGTCAGCTACCGATGCACTTTTTTCCCTTGAGGGTTCTACTACTGGGATTGTTGTTCAATTATCTCTTGTTCTGTTTTTTTTTTTTTTTTTAAATTGTTTCTCTCAATGCCAGGGGGTTGCGTGATAATGTAAAGCGTAAAGCGTTGTTTTTGTATGCTAAGTCTTTCAAAACTGACTTTTGTTTTTTCCAGGAGTCTCACTCTGTTTCCAATGACATTACTTTTTGGAAAAACCAATGGGGCAATGAGGTTTGGATGGCTCATGGTTCAGAACATTCTGCTGGTGTTATGATAATGAGAAACCATTTTGCAGCTTCAGTGTTACAAAGTTATATAGATCCTAAGGGGCACTTTCTTATGTTGGTAATTTGTATTAATAATATATTTATTTTATTGGTAAACATTTATGGGTATAATACCTCTAGAGAAAATGACTTGTTACTTGATGAGATAGGAGACAACATTTTAGTATGGTTTAATACATTTCCTGATGCTGTAATTTGTATTGGTGGAGATTTTAATATTGCTCCTGATAACAATCTTGATAGATTTCCTCCTAGGCAGTCTACTTCTCCTAATTTAAAATTGAAAATGTTCATGGAGAAGTTGGATTTAGTTGATATTTGGAGGGAGAAGTTTCCAAATACTAAATCTTATACATGGGGTAACAAGAATCGCTCAAGACTTTCTCGTTTAGATTATTGGCTTGTACCATACTCTTTTAAAGATTATCATATTTCGGTTAGTATTCTTCCCTCTCCCTTAACGGATCACCACACTATTCAACTTTCTACTCCTCTATCCGCAGGACACTCAAATTTAAATTCTAGAGCCTCTTACTGGAAAATGAATTCCTCTCTACTTAAGCATGATGAATTGAACCAAAAAATTTCCTTTCTGATTCGATACTACTGGGTTAAAGCTTCTTCTGAAAATTTTTTTTAGCCTAAATTGGGAATTGTTAAAATATGAAGTAGGAATGTGTATTAGACAATTTAGCAGCAATTTGGCAAAACAGAAAAGGAGTCAAAACAGAGTTAGGAGTCAAATATTCAGAGCAAAGTTCAGGGAAGCTTATCGGAAACTGTTCTAACAGAACTTGCAGAGCTCCAATCTAAATTAGACAATATTTATAAATACAAAGCTGAAGGCTCCTATGTTCGTTCAAGGAGGAAATGGCTAGAACAAGGTGAACAGAGCTCTGCTTATTTTTTTAGAATGGAAAAACACAACTCTAGGAATCTTTCTATTAGTTCGCTGCAAATTAATGGCATTTTGACAGATAATTCTAAGGAAATTGCCTCTTTTTGTAGTAACTTTTATTCAAAACTATATAAATCTAATTACTGCAAGGACTCAGCCTCCCTTTTCTTTCAGTCATTAAAAGAGGTTAAATCAATATCTAAAGATGAGCAGCTTGCCTGTGATAAAACTATAACTATCACTGAAGTAATTGAGGGCCTTAAAAATAACAAATCTCCTGGGACCGATGGCCTAACAGCCGAGTTTTATAAAAGCTTTGCTGAAGAATTAGCACCCTTCCTGCTAGAGATGTTTTTGGAGAGTATTCAGTCAGAGACTTTGCCTCCTAGTTTAACACAAGTGCTTTTAACTCTGATACCTAAACCTAAAAAAGATAAAACTTTGATAGATAATTAGCGGCCTATTTGTCTTCTTAATAACGATTATAAAGTATTAGCTTGGGCTTTGGCCAAAAGACTTAAGTGTGTTCTGAGTTCAGTTATTGATAAGACTCAATCAGGATTTATCCCAAAAAGACATATAGCAAGCAATATCCGACTTGTTCTTGATTTATTAGACTATACCGAATTAGTTGATGACAGTCTTATTCTTTTTGTAGATTTTTACAAAGCTTTTGACTCTCTTGAACACGAGTTTATTTTTCTAGCTCTCCAAAAGCTTGGGTTTGGTGATCCTTTCTGCGAGTTTATAAGAACTCTTTATAACAATGCCAACTGTTCCATCAACCTTAAATCGGGTACCTCGCCTAGATTTCAATTGTCAAGAGGAGTTCGTCAGGGTTGCCCTATATCCCCTTATTTATTTCTTGTGGCTGCACAACTTCTTTCCTCTCTTTTGAGTAGTCATCTGCAAGGTATTACTATTGCCAACAAACATATACTTATTAGTCAGCTAGCTGACGACACTACCCTGTTTTTAAAAGATGAATTACAGATTCCGATTGCAATCCAACACATTAATTTTTTCTCTAAAGCTTCTGGTTTAAACTTAAATCTTAATAAATGTGAGCTGTTAGCTGTTAAAAACTGCCCTTCTCTCTCTCGTTACGGTATTCCAGTTAAGTCACAGGTGACCTATCTGGGTATATTCATATGTAAGGATGATAAAGTCAGATGCAGACTGAACTTTGACCCAGTTGTTGGGAAAGCTAAAAGGAAATTCAATTCATGGTTACAGAGAGATTTATCTCTGAGAGGACGAACTCTTACTGCTAAAGCTGAGGGTATTTCAAGAATGACTTACCCTGCTCTCTCCTTATATGTGGATAAAGTTGCATGTGCAGATATTGACAGAATGCTATTTGATTTTCTTTGGAAGCATAAGAGGCATTATGTTAGAAAGTCTGTGGTTATTAATAATTATAAATCTGGTGGTCTAAACATTCTAGATTTTACTTCTTTAAATAATACGTTCAAGATAAATTGGTTAAAACAGTACTTAACAAACCCTGATTCTTTCTGGAATACTCTTCCTAGTCTTGTTTTCTCTACGGTGGGAGGTCTCCCTTTCCTATTGTTATGTAATTACAACATCACCAAATTGCCCCTTAAATTATCACATTTTCATAAACAAGCGCTTTTGGCCTGGCATCTAATTTATAAACACAATTTTAGTCCTCACCGGTACTTTATTTGGAATAATTGTGATATTACTTATAAAAATAAGTCGGTGTCTTATTTTGGCTTCTCAATTAATCAATACTGATGGATACTTGTATTCGTATTCAGAGTTTTTGAACAAGTATAATATACCTGTCACTCCTAGAGAGTTTGCTATTGTAATGGATGCTATCCCTTATGGAGCAATATCTCTTCTCAGAGACTCAGCTAGATCCCAGATTTCTTTGTCAGTACCTCATCCTTTTGATACATTAATTGGAAATATCTGTTTTTTATCTAACTCTTCTAGTCGGAATAGAAGAATTAGACAGCTATTTGAAAATGAGATTGTTTCTCTCCCATACATTGTGTCGTACTGGAATGGCCAGTTTGTCAATATTCCATGGAAAAAAGTGTGGACTTTGTCTTCTAAATATATAATGACCAATAAGGTCAAGGATGTGTCTTACAAATTACTCCATCTTTTTTATCCTGTGAAGCTTTACTTAAAAAAGATGTTTCCTGATATTGACACTTTATGTTCTTTTTGTGGCGCTGAGCACAAATCTATTTCTCATCTCTTCTGGGAATGCACGTATACAAGTCTGTTTTGGAAGGATTTCAGTATTTTGTCCGCACATTTTCATCGCAGAGTTTTTCTTTGTTATACAAAGATGTTTTATTTGGTCAGCACAACTTTGACAAAGGTGTAAAGGACCAATATTTTTTGATAAACCTATTTATTTTTCTAGCGAAATTTTTTTTACACAAATGTAAATTTCGGGGTGATAAGCCCTACTTTTTATTTTTTGTAAGGAAATTAAATCCTACCTGGACACTCTCAGTACATCCAGCAACTCCAAAGCTCTTAAAACTGTCTCATTGTGTCATTAGCATGATATTCTCCTGACTTTATAATTTGTAATTGTACTCTCAATTGTATTTACCCCTGGCATTGATTTTTTTTTTTTTTTATGCTCAGAGATAACATGATTCATTTCAGTTTAATGCAGGAAATGGCAAATTCTGAGGAATTGGAGATTCTCAAGTATGCTCTTGCCCCGTTGATGGAATAAGTTTTCCAAGAGATTTTCTCTGAAGTCACATGATTGACTATTTCCTCAACTGAATGGCTATAAATTTACCTGAAGATGCTGCTCTCAAGGCAACTTGAGAAGGAAACCTGAAGCAGAACATACTGTAAGTGGACTAACTGTTTATTCCTTAACTTTGTATTTGATATCAGGCTAGATGGCAAAATGGCAACTGTGTGTGTGTGTGTGTGTGTGTGTATGTATATATATATATATATATACTGATTTTTTTTATGTTCCAATAATGATTTTTGTTTCCTGTTTCCTTTATGATTTCTTTTACTTTTCAAATTTGGCTGGAAAGCCTGAATAATCAAATTCACTTTGTTGGGCTCTGTTATCCCCATCACCCCAACCCAATTAACATGTTAATTCAAAATGGTAATAAAATAGGAACATATTAATTCAAATACAATTGGAAACTGTTTACCAAATAAGAAGTTTATTAAATTCATTATTTTCATTAACTGTGTCTTCAAACTTTTGTAATTGCCTGTTGATTTTACTTGCATCACTTTATCTTTATTTTGTATTTTAAGAGAACTTGCTGTAGGAGGTTTTACAAGTGTGCATTCAATAAACGACTATGGCTGCTAGCAAAGGTAAGAGTTACTTTCCATTTCAAACTCAATAAAATGTATTAATTAATACTTGTGCCTAAAATAAAATACAAAATCTTAACACACAGTAAACAGAGAAAACAGTAAAAAAAAAAAAAAAAAAAGTGCTGAAAGGGATTTTCATGATCCTACAGTGATTCCATCATTGTTTTCACACAGAATTAGAAAACTTCTTTTGTGTGTTTACAGGTGACTTATAATATTCTAAAATTCATATTTTAGTGCTGTCTTCATATGTTCCTATCATAGTCAGTTATGATTTATTTCATATTTCATATTATTTATACATATTTAAACATTTTATGACATGAATAAGACCATTTAAGACATTTTTACAGCCCATTGAGCCCCGCTGCATTGGAGCCAATCAATATTGATTGGACGAGAGGCTCTTAAATACATAATTTTGGGTTCAGCCATGCTGCTTAGTGATCGCTAAAGAGTGCAACAGTGCTCTCCCACTTTTTCAGTCGGTTTTGTTCCGGAAGGTTTCATAAAATCCTTCTTATAAGAGTTGTAAAACATGTACCAAACCAACCAACCGAGGTGAATCACCGCATTACAAACTTTGTTTTGAGGCAAAAAAGTATTTGAAAATTGGTCAAACAGACAAAAGTACTTAAAGTCTTTAATGTGTCATTAATAATCCCATGAAGCATTGTATATTATGTAACAATTAAAAATGATGGAAAAATGAAACATCTCGGTTACTCTCGTAACCTCCATTCCCTGATGGTGGGAACGAGACGTTGTGTCGATGTGGTGACACTAGGGGTCGCTCTTGGGAGGTTTTGTGCTGAGGAGCCGAGACAGGGTCCCGGACATTTCAGCGGGTAGTACAGCATTGTTGCAAGAGGGACACACGTCTCGTTCCCTCCATCAGGGAATGGAGGTTAAGACTGTAACCGAGACGGTCCCCTTCTGTCACTCACTTGACGTTGTGACGATGTAGTGTCACTAGGGGTCCCTATATGAAACTCCACAACTATCTGAACTGTGTTACGTGGACTACTGATGCAGGTGCAAGCAAGCAACTGTGCGCATAAATAGCAGGTGCACTGGTTTGCACGTAGCCTCCCCCAATGTCCCAAAAATGTTTATATAGTTTCTCATCCCGGGGGTTGACTAGACGTATCTAGTATGGGAGTATCTAGTATTTCCTTCCCTATTCTTTCAGGAGGAAAATACACAGCGGAGACAACATCCTGCTCCAAGGAGAGGTTACCATGTGGCAAATCCGTCACATGGGCTCACCAGCCACACATGGAAGAGATGTTGTGGTAGGTCCTGCCCAGAGGGGAGGAGCTCTACAAACACGGCGACTGTAGGCAAAGAGAGCTCTGCCCACGGGAGATGCAGGTCTACCAATAGGGAAACCTTACCGTGGAAAATACATCACAGGGGAGATACTGCAGGTAACCAGTGCCTGTGGAGCACCTATCCCAGTACAAGGCATGCTAGCACATGTACTGAGTCTGGCAATGAATTCCTCTCTAGTCCAGAACATCCAGGGTTCACAGAGTCATGAACTCGCATGGGAGAAGAAAATGCATCGTAGAGTGTGCTCATATTCCCAAAGGGCCAGGCACTTTGCCCTGGGTCTGGTATGCTGATGCAATGGCATCCACGTTCCAGTGGGCAAGCCTCTGTTTGGAGACAGTGTTCCAAAAAAGAGCTGCTCAGAGCTTCTTAAGCTCTGCGTGTGATCCAAGTAGATGTGCAAAGCATGCACGGGACACAGTAACGATATGGCTGGGTTTGCCTCCTCCCAGGGCAGCCTCGCTTGCAGGCTAACCACCTGATCCCTAAAAGGGGACATGGGAACCTTGGGCACGCTTCCGCAGGGTCAGCAATACCGCCAACAACATGAGGCAGTTGATATGCCAATGCAGACGCAGTCCTGTCCAGGAGCCAACGGCTGCGTGCATATTCCAGCCTAGCTTGGAGGCATCTGTCGTAACCACAACACACCTGGACACTTGCTGTAAGGGAACCACTGCCCGTAAAAATACAAGGTCTGTCCAAGGCTGAAGAAGTGGCGGCAGATCGGCGTGATGGCCACGCAATGTGTGCTGCAGTGCCATGCCCATCTCATGACTCGAGTCTGAAGCCAGTGCTGGAGCGGTCTCATATGCATCAACCCGAGCAGCACGGCCACTGCCGAGGACGTCATATGCCCCAGGAACCTCTGTAACCATTTCAGGACCGCCGTACTCCGCCTGAATGACTTCAGGCAGTTAAGCACCAACTGCACACACTCGCTCGAGAGGCATGCTATCATGGAAACTGAGTCTAAGTTCATTCCGAGAAAAGAGATGCTCTGAACAGGGGAGAGCTTGCTCTTTTCTCAGTTGACCCGAAGCCCCAACCGGATGAGATCCTCAAGCACTAGGCCACTGTGCGCACATAACAAATCTTGAAAGTGGGCTAGAATCAGCCAATCGTCGAGATAGTTGAGGATGCGAATGCCCACTTCCCTTAACAGGCCAAGCCGCAGAGTGAGCCAGTACCAAGGTAAAACGAGACGTGGAAGTATGCGTCCTTCAGGTCTACCACCAATCTTGATGCCGGATGCACACAAAATGCGTTTCTGCTTCAGCATCTTGAACGGGAGTCTTTGCAAAGCCCGGTTCAGAACTCGATTGGCCAAGGTCCAAGATTGGCCGTAACCCACCGCCTTTCTTCGGTACGGTGAAGGAAGGGCTGTAGAACCCTTTCTCTTGGCTGGAGGGACAGGCTCTTTCGCATCCTTCTGCAGAAGGACCGCAATCTCCACACGCATTGCGGCGGTGTTCTCGCCCTTAACCGAGACTGGGCGGGCACACCCGAAGGTGGCAGCCCAGTCGAGTCCTTGACGTCCGACATCGCCAATGCGCTCTTCGAAGCTGGGAACGAATCCTCATCCTGTTCGCTAGCTCTGAAAGAGACTTTAAGCTGGCACCTGAGGTGAATGAAGGAAAGCCGCGACCACAACGTTGTCATGGATATGTTCTCGCAGTGAGAACACGAGAACCATCCACGAACGCTGCTTCAAAGTGACTACAGCCCAGACACATGAGGTAGCGCTCGTGGCTGTCAGAGGTGGAGAGATAGTGACCGCAACCAGGAATTACACACAGACGGAAAGGCGTCCTTTAAAAGATGCTATCCATCAGCGCCCAGGGGCGTACACTGCATCAGTCATGCAGAGGGAGAGAAAGCCACTGAAATGCGCTATATTTCAAACAGCATATGCTTCTTCACAGTGAGGTGAATGGAACAGCAGTGGAACTCGCTGCTCAACACCACACGGCTCTGAAAAAAAACCCTGAATGAGTGGTTGCGAGCCAGCTCCTTTTATACCCGTATATCCGGTGGAGTGGCATGCAAGTTCCACTCACCAATTCCCATTGGCCCTTTTCTCAAAGATCAGAGGTGTTTGGGGCTACCAAGAGCAACCCCTAGTGTCACTACATCGATACAACGTCGAGTGAGTGACAGAAGGGGAACTATTGATTATAGGTTGTTGATTATGAGAAAAGAAACAATATATTTTCATTTTATTGCACATTCATTGTATAAAAATGTAAGTAGTTTGAGGGTAGAGAGACAGACTCGTTTGCATCATTCACAGTGCATCATTGGAGTGGGCGATCGCTTATGTGCTCGTTTCAGTTTTCTGGTTGGTGAACCTTTTTCTACTGGATCATGGGTAATGTAGTTCTTCACAAGTCTGATATTAGAAATATATATTTTTTTAAATGAGTTGAAATAACACAGACTGTTGGCTTCAAGAGAAGCATATAGCATCGATGAACAACCTCAGGTCTTTAAAGTTTTATATGCTATCATTGAAAATCATTTTGTCTATGGAAAAAATTCATGGGATTTTTATTCCAGAAGCAAACTGTTGTGCTCTGTTTGCATTGGATTTGCATGTTATTGTTTATTAGATATTTGTCTTTCAATAAATTTTTGTCCTGCCTGGAATCTCGTTTTCGCTGTTTCGAGCTCTCGAGTGGACAGACATTCAAAACAAACTGCCAATAACTGAAACGGTGATGTACATGATTGACAACATATGAAATATAAAACCGCGGCAATCGTTGTACAGTTATTTCAAAATCTGATATTTTGCCTATATTGTTTCAAAAACAGTTTTGAGCTTAAATATTTATTTTTGTTAAACTATTTCACTGTTTAAGCAGTAGTTTGAGAAGTTCTGGGAGAAACATTGCAGACACCAAAAACCATCTGTGCTTCCCCACCTTTAAAATGCACCAGCTGCCACTGTACAGTAATACATCATACGGTCCTTTTCACGTACTGAAGAGGACTTAATCAGGAAAAGCCTTCCATATAAACGATACAATAATATCTCAAAACTCTGGTATCTTAGAGCTTGTTACCCGTGACTCTACATGGAGCCCAGACTTCATCCAGGAGCTTCTTCCATCTGCTGAGCGTACAGCTCTGCTCTATCATCTCTCATACCTGTGTCTGGGGAACTTCCCAAAACTGGAGCGACTCCTCAGAGAGCGAGCTGTAGAAACCCAACTTCTCTTTGGATCATCTGAGGCTCTTTTGTTCAAGGTAAGTCTCATCATCACCAGCGATGTCAGGTCAGTAATCAGAGGTGTCCAACTTTACATATCTTACAGATTTTTTTAGATAAGGGACAAAACACTTAATTAATTTGAAATGGATATATTTGTAGATGAAGGAATCAGCTAACAAACCATGTAAGGGAATTGTTTTTTATAAAAATGCTTTTTTCTGAAAATGTATGTTTATTCACTTCACAAATAACATGTTACTGTCATTTGATCTTAATGAATTTGATTCATTCAACAAGAGTGTTAAATCTTTAATTATTAATAATTGTAAAGGATTTAAGAAATAAAATACATTCTATACATTTATTTCTGTTTTCAGGTCATTCTGAATATTGAGTTGACAAAATGTAATAATTTTCCATTTTAACCATGTGTTGTACACTGGAGCATTTAATTTTTTTCCTATGTTCAAGTTGCCTTTGTAACCTAAACTAAAGTGCCAAAGTTTATCCCATAGAAATGATCATAAGGGGAATGATGGAGCTGACATGTTCATGCGGTGACCACAGAGACTTAAACATTGTTTGTTTAAAATATTACAAATTACTAAACTTACCAGAGCACGTGTCCTACTGTTGCATCCACCATGAGCAAGAAGTGTGAAAGGGGTACTCGGAGTTACAGCTAACATGACATTATAAGAGTTGATGCAAAGTGAGGACACAACTTTGATAGACAGTTTTTATGGAAAAAATAATTTAAAGTTTACTTTATATATTGTTTGATATCATACAGATACCTTCCTTTCATTTGATATTCATTTTTATGAATTTATTGCACTTTTAAACACTTTTTTTTGGCAGTTTAATATCGTGACCTCTTGTTGAGACAGGAGGGGGGAGGGAGCTAGTGACTCGTGCTCCGCGACTGGAGAGTCTTCACAGGCACCACACTTCCGTGTTTACTAATGTGAGAAATATTATTTCTACTGGTACTGGTTGGTGGAGACGGAAGGATTGTGGGTGCTTTGGATGTTTTTTTGCTAATTTGGAGCATTTGGAGCATTTAGGAGGGTTGATGTAACAGAAACAGTAAAAGTAGTAAGGGAAGTATGCCATTGCGAAGACAAACTGTGGCTTGGGCGAAAGTTGTGTTCTTGCAGGACATCTGCCTAGCTGCAGGCTGGACTTCCCCTAAGACCTTTGCCAGGTTTCATAACTTAGTTTCATCTCTCTATGACTATGTCAATGACTTTCTGCTACCCTATTGGCTAGACATTTCCTTGTGCATGCAAATCAGTAACACGATGCGATAAGACACATTTTCCCATAGCATCAGCTTCTGGCATAGCGTCTTGTTCCCTCCTGTTAGGGAACCAGGATAACAGTCGTAACAACACATAGTAAAACTTTACTCCCTAACTTTTATTTAAACAATCAATAATTTATTAACCTTTTCTGTGTAAAGTTATCTGCAGTTCCCCTTCTGTCACTCACTCGACATTGTGTGGAATATAGTGACACAAGGGGTCTTTCTTGAGAGCCTTGTGTACCTCTGAACTTGAGAAAAGGCCAATGAGAAATTGGCAGACAGAATTTGCATGTCTTGTCCCCAGATATACGGGTATAAAGAGAAGCAGGCCTGTGTCTGTCAGTCAGACTCTTTCTTCGGAGCTGAGCAGTTGTGCAGCAGCAAGCTGAGTATCACTAATGTTCCACTCACCTCTGTTGGTGAAGCACTTCTGCTGGATCTACGGTGCATCACCAGCGGCTTTCTCCTTCTCCTGAAGTGAATCCCACTTCAGCCGCCCCCCGCATTGCTAGTTCTTCCCACGGGATTGAGGACGACTTCGCTCTTGAAGGAGGCGATTTGGGGATGGCAGCGGGCTCTGTTTCGCTGGGTAAATCCCCATGAACCACCCGCCCCCCCGGGACGCTCAATTGCTTCCGTCCGGTCGCGAGATGAGTGCAGCTCACCTCATGCCCAGCCTGCGTTCTCCCTTGAGCGGAATTGGATGACACCTTCGGGTCAGTCTGCCCAGTCTGAGGCCGAAGCGCAGATGAGCATGGGCTTGGACTGGAACACTCCGTCCTCACAGCCTTCATGGCTTGACGATTGGTACCTCGGGTCCAAAGTCCCTCTCCACCTTGAAGGTGTATGTAGCCGAGCCGGTTGAACTAGGTAATACGGAACAGCCGACCGGGTTTTCCACTTGCACCTAGCGCCCTTCACCAAGTTGATCCAGTGCGCTTTCTCTCCCAGGTTAGCCACTAAGCTCTCGCTGGATTTTCTTCTCCTAGCGATTTTATACCCGTATGTCTGTGGGGGCGGGAGATGCAAATTCTGTCTGCCAATTTCTCATTGCCCTTTTCTCAAGTTCAAAGGTATGCAAGGCTTTCAAGAAAGACCCCTTGTGTCACTATATTCCACACAATGTCTCGTTCCCTCCATCAGGGATCGGTAACCATGACGTTTTACAACTTCCATGATGACTGTAATGGTTTAAACCTTAAAATGACAGTAAAAACGACTATTTTAAAATCTTTGCAGCTCAAACAGTACACACGTTTTAACAGAATTCATGTAAGCGCTTTTATAAGATTATAAGCGTCACATTTCTGCCTTTAAACTTCCAAAAATACCCCATTGACTTCCACTGTAAGTGTCTCACTGGATCACACATTTGTGCTTTTTTAAAGAAAAGGAGGAATGAGTCAATGTATTTTTATGGGAATCAACATTATGGCACAAATGCCGTCCATTGATCTTAACTTGTTTTGAACCCGGAATATTCCTTTAAACAATGGAAACGCTACTTTATTCACAAAATTGATCTGATTTTTTTATTCACTTGTAAACACAAAATATTCCTTTAATCCCCACTTTTATTTGCAGTGTGGGGATTAATCAAGTTGTAAACTAATCGAACTAACTTAAATCCTCTAAATGTGTTTAGCTGAATAAAGGTCCATTAATGGTTTCAACAGCTCACTGCAGCCAATAAAACAGCTTTCCTAATTCATGTACACAAATGCATTTGGCAAACTTTATTAAACTTTTTCATCTATCTGTGACTTTGTTGAAGTATGATTCTTGTGAATATTGGATCGCAAAATGTGGTTTCTGTTTTTTAGTGCATGGGCACGAGCTCCAACCTGGTTTCCTCACTGTTTCCCATGCTGATACAAGCTGTTGAAAATAACAAACCCACTTTGGCTGTGAAGTTTCTGGAAAGAGCACGATCATGGATCAATGACATTGTTAGGGATGTGAAGGACATGGTGAAAAGGTAAAATGTTTGCAATATTTTATTAGTGGAAGGCTTAATCAAATGTAAATTGGTCTTGAGTATTAATTTATGAATTTGTAATATCTGGACCACTTTCAACACGAGATGTTACTAATAAGCACAATGAAGCTGATTAGCACCATATGTCAGGCCATTATACACAATTATATGCTATAATCACACAAGTCTGGAGCTGTAAAATGAACCGAATCATTGTATTTGATGATTATGTGAAATATGCCATTCAGGTATGATGAGCAAAACCGAAAGGTAGCTTCATGCACCAGTGATGTGATTACTGAGAAAACAGAGACAGAAAAACAAATAACACGACAAACTGAGGAGATCAAGAGTCTGGAAACATTTGTGGCCGATCTCGAGAAGAAGCTGAGAGAAAACGAGGAGTCTGTACAGAAAATGGACAGAAAGATTGAAGAAAAAATCTTTGAGCTGCAGAATCACATCAAAGATTCTTCTAAAACAAGCCATGGTCTGGGTATCCTGGCCGCCCTAGTGCCATTTGTTGGACCCATTGTTAAATCCATTCATGATACTGTGACTGCACCTGGTGTTGCTGCTAAAACTCAAGCTCTTAATGCTGAAGTATCTCGTCTGATCTCTGAAAAGTCCAGTCTGAAAAACAAAGAGTGGCAGATCTCTGTCCAACTGACCGAACAGCAGCTGAAATTGGCCACTTCTAAAATAGAGCAGGGTGAGAGTCTTTCTCTGGCTTGTATGGATCGAACACTTTCATGCTAAATCTAAAATCTACTATCATGCTTTTTACTGTCTGCAGTCTGATCGTCTGCTTTCTCTTGTTTCTCAAGGTGCAATTCCCCACCCTGTTCACTTGAAAGACATCCAAAAGCACCTTTCTCGAATCCAAAAAATTCTGATACAACTTAAAGGTTTCTGGGAGAAAGTGGGTACTTTGCTGGATACGCTTGGAAAAAAAACCTTTGTTGGGGAAGACCTCATTGATGATCTGGAAGACCTGAAGAAGGATTTTGTCAAATCTATTGAAATAGCAACAGAGGTAATGTAGATATTAACATTAGTTAATAATTGTTCCCATTTCATGTTAGAAGTTAAGTGGAATCTTGCAAAGCTTCAGTATGTTCAAGGGTTGCTTAAGCTGTGTCCGAAATCACACCAGGTTCCCTATATAGTGCACTTTAAAGGGTCTTGGCCATTCAACTTTTTGACATGTTGTCAAATGATAAAAATAAAACATAGAAACTTACTAAAATACTGTATAGATAATGAGTGATTGATTAACTCTGCTTAATGCCAAATGTTTCATGTGTCTCATCTGACTAATTAATGCAGATAAGATGCACTTTTTAATTAGTATTTGGTGGAAACGCTGCCCAGATTGGATAGGAGACTTTAGAGATGCTAAAAGGATCATATTTGTGATTCTTGTTATTATTTTTTTTAATCATTATGAACAAATCGTGTATTAAAAATGCCAAAGAGAAGAAATATTTATATTGTTGTACCATCCATTAAACCACAAGGTAAGTTAGATATTAGATATTAAAGATATTATTATCTATTAATATACAACAGTTAGTTCCGGTCCTCGATTCTGATTGGATGAGAGATGTTCCATGTGACACACACACACACACACAGTGAAGCGTCCGAGTGCTGATGATGTCACTCCGCTTGTGTTCGTGCCGTTCTAAACTCAAGTGTACGAGCGGTGCAGATGTGTTAAGAGCTGTATGTGTCTCTTTACATTTAATTATGTGACATTACATATGTTAGCCAGCAGGTGGAGACAAAAGACCATTTTTGTGTAATATGAGTCCACGTCAGTCATTCATCAGCGCTCCATGATCGCTCGGATTACTACTACACTACTAAAGCTGGGAAATAACTTTAAACGACTTTAAACGAACATCTTCAGCATTACGGCTCATCACAACTGAGAGACACAACAGACAGATTCATTACACAATCTTAACCGGACTTTCCACATTGGACAAAATGTACTGTTCAAAATGGCGGAGGACATTGCGGTTTCTATAGTGAAAAATTATTTCACCGGCTACCGCAAAATAGGTAGAAATACTCCCGCTTGGATGCTATTTTTTAAATGAGAAAGCTGACCGCATCTCTGCATGGGTGTGGCAACAGGTGATCGCATGCTACATCTCTCTCTCTCTCTCTCCATCTCTCACTCTCTCCATCTCTCTCTCTCTCTCTCTCTCTCCATCTCTCACTCTCTCCATCTCTCTCTCTCTCTCTCTCTCTCCATCTCTCACTCTCTCTCTCTCTCTCTCCCTCCCCTCTCTATCTCTCACACAAACACATCCATGTTTATCCAGTATCTTGTTAGAAACTGCACAAGCCGTGATACTATTTCTGAAGTGACATTTTTTAATTACTAACAGGTTTGGATGCATCATTTGTTCTGAACGGCTGATTATGATTCGTCACGTAATAAAGTAGTTCCATGCACAAATGCGTTTTTATGACCTTACTCGGTTTTTCCTAATTTTTAAAAATGTCCTTGTTCATTTTACACACTGTTGTATATAAGCAATATCACACTCGCAATCGTGCTATATGGCCCTATATCAGCACTCGTGCGGGCAAATCACAGCAGTTCTGATATAAGGCCATATCGCACTCTTGCTCGTCTGATATTGTTTAATTATTATCGGATAAAGTAAATATATGTGACAAGCTACAGCTGCTGTATCCAGAATTTCCACACTACAGTATATAGTGTTTACTTTATAGGGAATAGTGAACAAGTGAGCGATTTCGGGCACAGTATGAGTTTATTTCAGTTTCTTTAATTCTCATCAATGGTGCCAGAAATGTTTTGATTCATCTCTTTGAAATCTTTCAGTGTTGGACAACATTTGGTGGAGCCTGTCAGAGAGTCCAGAGCATGTTCATCGTGCAGTCTCGGGATGCGTATATGTTCCTGGAGACCGATCCGTCTTCACTTTCACCAGATGAATGGAAAGAGCAGTACGAGAGTATCATGGGCAATCTGAACAAAATAAGTCTTGAAACCCCACGTGTGCAGGAACCAAACACCGCTGCCATTACTGAATAATATACAGATGCTTCACTTCACACTTCAGAGGTGATTTGATTTCTTCACAGCTGTAATTCTCAACTGGTGGGTCTCAGGTCTCTTTTGGTAGAGTTGCGGACAGCAGGAAAAACAACGTTAAATGAACATAATAAAATATAACTAAACATATAACCGTGGAGGTGAAACTCTTCACATATATCTTTTGTTGATGACATCATAGGCCATGCGTCCAATCAAACGCTACAGTATTTTGGCTCAAAATTTGGTCAAATTAGACAGATGTGTGGTGAATTATTGGCAGGTTAGAGCATTAAACCACTGAAATTCGATTTGGTATAATAACAATATTTGTGACTGTGTTGGGTTGCCATGATGTCTAAATTAAAATCTAAATGACTAAATGTGTCCTGTATCAAACAGTTGAGAAGCACAGCTTCTCTTGATCATTTTTATTAAGCTAAAGCTTTTCCACTGCTCAGAATAACATACACATGTTAAAAAAGGCTTCTGTTTCTGAATTATATCTTTGAATGGCTTTGCGTTTCACAATGGCTTCAGAATGATTTATTCTTCATATTATTTAGCATTGCCACATGATTTTAATAATGTCTCATAAAAAAGACCTTCATAATAGCCAAATCATCCATTCAAAATTAAACTATGACATTGTTCTATATTCAAACAATTATTGTTTTTATTTTGTGCATCTTTCTCCTTTAACAGCGATACAAATGTAACAAGTAAAAAGTCCATCAATTAAAACAACATCAATTAAAACAACATCAATTAAAGGGGAATGCAAGAAATTGTCATTTCTTTTACATTATAATGTTTGTGTACTTGTAACTTGTTACTTGTAACCGTTAATAAAAAATGGCTTGAGTGTGCATGATTGTGTTTGTGTGTGTGTGTGTGTGTTTGTGCATATTTATGGATCCTGCATTCATACAGGATAAACATGACAATTACATTCATTCAACATTATTTGAACAGTTTTTAATGAAAGGAATCATCATGTTTTTCCATGTCTCAGATCATCAATATCCCAGAATTCCTCAAATCGATTGCTGGCTTTTGTTAGTTAAAGAGTTAGTTTACAAAAGACAAGAAAAATAGGGTAACGTTTTAGATCACAGCCCGCATTTTACAGTGCAAGTACAGCGAAGTTACAGCGTACTGTTTTGTAATAATACATGTTTCAATGCAGCTTCACAGTAATAAACAAAAAGATAACAGAAATGTTTCAAAATGCAACAATTATGTAAAATACTTCAATTTCAGCTATAAAGCAGCTCAAGACGGTAACGTAATTATTCAGCTCAATTCAGTTCAAGTTTTGTGTTCTCCTCCGATAGTGTCAATACAGTTCGATAATATTTAGTGAATATTAATAGTCGTTTAAGCCCCCAATGATCAAGATAAAGGCGACAATGGCAAGGAAACAAAACTCCATCAGATGACAGTAGTGAAGAAAATAAACCTTATCCTGTAATATAGAGTATGTACCCCAGAGTTAAAATATCCCGACAGTAGCCTATATGTGTAGGTACACTATTATTACAAAAAGGTACGCTGTAAATTTGGTGTACTTGCACTGTAAAAAAGTTACGAAAGAAGATGTATAGGGATTTTGAGGACACAGGAAAAAAACTGAAAATTAATTACCAGTTAGAAAATTTTTCTAAAGAAAACACATTTTGTTTAAAAAAAAAATGAATAGAAAAAGGAAGAAAAAACGCAAAGAAACACTTGGAATATTTCTTAATAAATTGGCACTTTTTTTTTTTTTTTTTTTTAATAAGTATTTTTATTAGAATTTTACATTTTACAAAAGAGTGAAAGAAAACAAAATACAAATAACAATACTATAAAAATAAAATAAATAAATAAAATAAATAATAAAAAAGGATAAATTAAAAACTAAGAGCAACCAGGGCATATGCAGTTTCAGTAAGGAAGCACAAGCAAAAATTCAGTAGAGGGCAGAGCAGACGTTACTGGTCAGAGTCAGTGTTAAACTGGGTAAGATGATCCAGAAATGGTTGCCATATATTGTAAAATTTGTCAAGGTTACCCATAATTCCATACCGCACTCTCTCCATGTGGAGTATTCCAGTGAGGTAAGTCAACCAGGTCTTGAACTGAGGAACAGTATCTGATTTCAAAAATCTTAGAATGACGCTCTTAGCAATAATCATTCCATAAATAATAGTGCTTTGTACAGAGACATTATGGACTGACAGAGAAACAGAATATCCAAATAATGCAATCTCTGGATCAGGGTTAAACACAAAACCATACATGTCAGAAAACCATTTAAATATGTTACTCCAGAATTCGTAAAGCTTAGGGCATGTCCAAAAGAGATGGGTAAGAGAGCCCTCTGCAGATTTACACCGGTCACATGTAGGAGAAATGGTGGGGAAAATTCTATGTAATTTAGATTTTGAATAGTGCAATCTATGCATTACCTTAAAATGAATTAACTGATGTCTAGAGTTAATAGAACAAGAACGAACCCTGTTAAGGCTCTCCTCCCACACTTCAGCTCCAATCTCCAATTCCTCCTCCCAAGCATTTTTTAAAGAATGTGTAGAATAACACATTTCTTCGGAAAACACAGTAACAAAATCTGAAATCAAATGTTTGGAACCAGGTGAGCCCAACAATAGTCTATAAATCCTCCTTTCCTCTGTCATAGATTCAAAATTAGGCATTGCTTGGCGTACATAATTTGTAATCTGTAAATGTCGAAAAAAGTGTGTTGTGGGTAGAGAAAATGTCTCGGTTACGTATGTAACCTCCGTTCCCTGATGGAGGGAACGAGACGTCGTGTCGAAGAAGCGACACTAGGGGTCTCTCTTGAGCGCCGAAAGATACCTCTGATCTATGAAAAAAGGCCAATGAGAGTTGGCGAACAGTATTTGCATACTCCGCTACGGATACGGCTATAAAGGCGAGAGAAATACGCTCGTTCATTCAGGATTTTTCTGAGGAGCCGGGAGTGTACCGGGCACCTCAGCGGCTCGGCTCAGCGACATGGCCGGGAAGACACGACGTCTCCTTCCCTCCATCAGGGAACGGAGGTTACATACGTAACCGAGACGTTCCCCATCTGTCGCTCACTTCGACGTCGTGTCGAAGAAGCGACACTAGGGGTCCACTTCAAAACTCGCCATGCGCTGAGCCGTGTACGTGTACTGCTGACACAGAAGCGGGCAGGTATTTGCCCGTGCACAAGCGACCAACTGTGTTCAGGCTGCACGTACTCTTCCCCAATGCCCCGAAAAAGCGTCAGCATCCTTTTGGTTACCCAGGGGGAACAAGGTGACGCTCCCAACTAGGGAACGGGCCAAGCCTGGCTGGGCCTCTTTTCTCTCTATGTTTTCTCGGCATAGAGCAAGAGCAGCCGGGGCCCTTACCGCATCGAGGGAAGGGGGTCTTATTCCTATTCTTTCAGGGGGAAAAGACCCTGCGGAGGCCACACCCGCCCAGCAGGGGAGGTAAAGGTGGCAAAATACATCACATGGCCACTTTGGGCATGTGGGAGGAAATGGCGCAGTGGTAGATCCAACCTCGAGGAGGGGGGAGTTGCTACAACACGGCGATCGGAGGGCAGCGAAGGACTGCCTAAGGGAAACGCGGGTCAGCTCGTAAGGTGACCGTACCGCGGAAATACACACAGGAGGAGTCCCATAGGAGGCCTGATCTGTGGAGAACCTATTCCAGTAGGGGTAGCCGGAGGTACCCGTAGTGGACTGGACCAGCACGTTCCTCCGCTGAACTGCTGCGGGCCCGAAGGGCTAGGGAGGAATCAACCAGGGACCTAGGTCCACTGGGACAAAAGCGCACTGTTTTGCCTTGGCAGAGGGAAACGGCGCTGGAACAAGCGGTTCACCCGGTCAGATCGTCGACGTGTACCGAGTTCTACGGGCTTGGACCTGAGAGAACACGGGACGAGACTGACTCAACCCTGAGATCGTAAGGGTGTTAGGTGCTGCCCAGCCCACAGCTCTGCAAATGTCTGCTAGGGAGGCACCCCTCACCAGTGCCCATAAGGATGCCATGCTCCTAGTGGAGTGGGCTCGAACCCATAAGGGGGGGGGCATGGCCTGAGTATGATAGGCCAACTGAATGGCATCCACCACCCAGTGAGACACCTCTGTTTGGAGACAGCGTTCCCTTTCTGCTGTCCTCCAAAGCAGACAAAGAGCTGCTCAGAGCGCCTGAAGCTCTGGGTGCGTTCCAGGTAGACACGCAAGGCACATACCGGAAACGACAGTGAGAGGGGCTGGGTCTGCCTCCTCCCGGGGCAGCGCTTGTAGGTTCACTACCTGATCTCCAGAGGGCGTGGTAGGAACCAATGGCACATCGCCCAGTCGAGGACTTAGGATCACATGAGCATCTGCCAGACCGAGCTCCAGGCAAGTGTCGTTAGTAGGGAACGCTTGCAGGTCCCCGACCCTCTTGATGGAAGTGAGCGCGATCAGCAGGGCCGTCTTTTCAGGAGAGGGCCCTGAGCCAACTGATTCTAGCAACTCAGGGGGGGCGATCTCTGAAGACCGGCGAGGACCACCGAGAGATCCCAGGAGGGGAACAGGTTTGGCCGGGAGGGGTTTAACCTCTGGGCACCTCTTGGGAACCTGACGATTAAGTCGTGCTTACCCAGAGACTTGCTGTCTACTGGGTCGTGGTGAGCTGCGATAGTGGCAACATACACCTTCAAGGTGGATGGGGACAGCCTCCCCCCCAACCTCTCCTGTAGGAACAGGAGCACAGACCTAACTGCGCACCTCTGTGGGTCTTCTGCCCGGGAAGAACACCAATTCACGAACAGACGCCATTTCAGGGCGTAGAGTTGCCTGGTAGAAGGGGCTCTGGCTTGGTTGAACGTGGCTACGACCGTGGGTGGTAGACCAGCTAGATCTTCCGCATCCCGTTTGGGGGCCAGACGTGGAGGTTCCAAAGGTCTGGGTGCGGATGCCAGAGCGTGCCCCGTCCCTGAGAAAGAAGGTCCTTCCTCAGGGGAATTCGCCAGGGAGGGGCTGTCGCGAGGAGTACAAGGTCCAAGAACCAGGCCCAAGTGGGCCAGTAAGGAGCCACGAGAGTGACTTGCTCCTCGTCCTCCCTGACCTTGCACAGCACCTGTGCAAGAAGGTTCACTGGGGAAATGCGTACTTGCGCAGCCCCACCGGCCAGCTGTGTGCCAGTGCATCTGCCCCTAGGGGAGCCTCTGAGCGGGCAGTGGGAGGTCTCTCGGGAGGCAAACAGGTCTACCTGGGCCTTGCCAAACCATTCCCAAATCAGCTGAACCGAATGGGGGTGAAGCCTCCACTCTCCGCCAGGCAAGCGTTGTCGTGACCGCGTGTCCGCCATCACATTGAGGTTGCCGGGGATGTGAGTGGCACGCAGCGACCTGAGTCGGTGCTGGCTCCAAAGGAGGAGACGACGGGTGAGTTGCGACATGTGACTGGAGCGTACGCCGCCTTGGCGATTTATGTACGCGACCGCAGTGGTGCTGTCCGACCTGACCAGGACATGTTTGTCGCGAATTAACGGGAGAAACTGCCGCAGGGCTAGAAGGACGGTCAACAACTCGAGGCAGTTGATGTGCCAACGCAGCTGGGCCCTTTTCCAACGGCCTGAGGCTGCGTGCCCGTTGCAAACGGCGCCCCAACCCAATCTGGAGGCATCGGTCGTGACCAGGACGCGTCTGGACACCTGCTGTAGGGGTACTCCAGCCCGTAAGAAACAGAGGTCTGTCCAGGGGTTGTTGGCAGGCGGGGGTGATTGTTACCCAGTGCGTGCCGTGGCGCCATGCTCGTCTCGGGACTCGGGTCTGGAGCCAGTGTTGGAGCGGTCTCATATGCATCAACCCCAGCGGCGCGACCGCCGCGGAGGACGCCATATGCCCCAGGAGCCTCTGGAAAAGTTTTAAGGGGACCGCTGTGCCTGGCCTGAAGGTGGCGAGGCAGTTCAACACTGACTGGGCACGCTCGTTGGTGAGACATGCGGACATTGAGACCGAGTCTAACTCCATCCCGAGAAAAGAGATGCTCTGAACTGGAGCGAGCTTGCTCTTTTCCCAGTTGACCTGAAGCCCCAGACGGCTGAGGTGCCTGAGCACCTGGTCTCTGTGGGCACATAGTAACTCTCTCGAGTGGGCCAGAATGAGCCAGTCGTCGAGGTAGTTGAGTATGCGGATGCCGGCTTCTCGTGAAGACGCGAGGGGACAGAGACAGGCCGAAGGGGAGGACTTTGTACTGGAACGCCTGGCCCTCGAACGCAAACCACAGGTAGGGGTGGTGTCGGGGCAGGATGGAGACGTGGAAGTACGCGTCCTTCAGGTCTATCGCTGCGAACCAATCTAGATGCCGGACGCAGGTTAAAATGTGTTTCTGCGTGAGCATCTTGAACGGGAGTTTGTGCAACGCTCGGTTGAGAACTCGAAGGTCCAAGATTGGTCGTAAGCCGCCGCTTTTCTTGGGTACGATGAAGTATGGGCTGTAGAAACCCTTCTTCATCTCGGTTGGAGGGACAGGTTCTATCGCGTCTTTGGCCAGAAGAGTCGCGATTTCCGCGCGCAGGGAGTGGGCGTGTTCGCCGTGTACTGCGGAAAAGCGGACACCCATGAAGGGGGGCGGGGGCCTGGCAAACTGAATTGCGTAACCGAGTCGGATGGTCCGGGCCAGCCAGCGAGATGGGTTGGGAAGTGAAAGCCACGCGTCCAACCTCTGCGCTAGGGGCACCAAAGGGACGATTAATTTTGACGTACCCGGCGGGGCTTTTTTTTAATTTTTTCTTTTACAAAAGATTCTCCTCCCGGCCCTCCACCGGGGACGGAGCGGTCTTACCACCTCCGGAGCTAACATTTTGGTCCCTGGGTTGAGCGTCTACGGACAGCCTGGGAGCCTTCCGGGTCCTTGAGGGGGTCCGTGAGACGGGGGCGTCCGCTTCCTGCGGAGTGCTCGACGCTGGGGCTGAGAGCTGGGCCCGGGTTGGGGCGGAGCAGGGTGTTTCATAGCCGCAGGAGGACGCCCTTGGCGAGCAGATGGGGTATGGCCCATGGCGGCAGGCTTGCGGCGGGGCAGGATGTGCAGTGGCCTTCGTCTGCCTCACCGCTGAGGACTGCTGGGCAGAGTCGTCAACGGTGGCGCCGAATAGACGGAGCTGGGAGACGGGGGGGAGAAGGTGTGCCTTGTCTGCCTCCCGCATTTTGACCAGGTCCAGTCCACAGGTGCGTTTATGGACCACAAGGGGTGGCCATCGCCTGTTCGAGTGCCGGCGCTTCTGACCTCCGTGGCCTGGGGGCGCGGTTGGTCATCCAGCGCAGTTCCTGCAGCACATCAAGAACAGGACTACCCAAGGTGCAAGTTTTGAAGTGCCTTGGCCTGGCGTTGGTTGCAGGAAGGGCCGTGGCGTGCAGAGTGGAAGCGGTCTGGGACCGTTCCACCGCGAGGGTAGTGAGAGCGGAGGAGCGAAGAAGCCTTGGCTTTGCTCAACTCGTCGTGCACGTCCGGGAAGAAAGGAACGGGGGGGGGGGGCGTGGCTGTGAGCGGCACACCTGCCCGCGGGACCGATCAAGTAGCCCGGGAAAGCATAGCGGATCTCCGTGCGTCAGGCTCAGGCTGGGCGGCAGACACGAAGGTGGCGGTGCCGCTGTAACGCTCTCTGATGCAGCGGTGATGTCATCCAATTCTGAGGCAAGCAAGCGTGCCGGGGAGGCGGGCGGTTCGAGGGGGTTTACCCGGCGAACAGAGCCCGTCATATTCCCCAAATCGCCTTCATCGCCCGTGGTGCCTGCGTCAATCCCGTAGGAAGGAGGCGAGGCGCAGGGGGCGGCTGAAGTGGCTTTCTCTCATTACAAAAGAAAGCCGTGCGACCGCAGTGCTATAATGGCCATGTTCTCACACTGAGAAGATGAACCATTGGAGAGAATGCTCATCCCGAGCTCAGACGGAAGCAAACAAGCATGCCGGGGAGGTGGGAGGTTCGAGGGGGTTTACCCGGCGAACAGAGCCCATCATTGTCCCCAAATTGTGTTCATCGCCCGCGGCGCCTACGTCAATCCCGTAGGAAGGAGGCGAGGCGCGGGGGGCGGCTGAAACGGCTTTCTCTCATTACAAAAGAAAGCCACACGACCGCAATGTTGCCATGGCTATGTTCTTGCACTGAGAACATGAACCATTCATAAAACACTGCCTGCGTGTGATCGCAGCCCAGGCATGCAAGACAGTGTTTTATGACCGAGAGAGGTGGGGAGAAATCACCGCATCCAGAAACTACACGGGCGGAAATTACATCTTTATAAAGACGCGTCCTGAAAAGGATGTTCAACGCCGCTGTGTAATGCTCTTTCAGAGAAATAAACTCTTTTATGGAGAGAATCACTCTTTCAACTCTTTTAACTCTGCGCTGTCGAAGTGCCCAGGGGCAAACTGCACGCCGGCAGTGAAGAGAAAAGCCGCTGTAGTGCGCCATAAATCCAACAGCAAAGCAGAGCGTCAGAGGATCAGAAGCAGGATCAGTTGTGTTACTCGCAGCTGACTGCATACACACGACCATCGGCTCCGAAGAAAATTACTGAATGAACGAGCGTATTTCTCTCGCCTTTATATCCGTATCCGGAGGCGGAGTATGCAAATACTGTTCGCCAACTCTCATTGGCCTTTTTTCATAGATCAGAGGTATCTTTCGGCGCTCAAGAGAGACCCCTAGTGTCGCTTCTTCGACACAACGTCAAAGTGAGCGACAGACGGGGAACTTCTCTTTTAATTGAGAAAAAGAAGAAATATATAAATCCTCCAAGGTAACAATACCATTCAGTCTCCACATGTTGAATGTTGCATCTGAGAGAGAAGGGGGAAATGCGTGATTTCGATATACTGGGGCGAAAATAGCAGTGTCAGGTAATCTGCATACCTTCTTAATTTGGCGCCATATTTTCAAACAGTTTGAAACAATGAAATTATCCACCTTAACAGATGTAGGCAATACAGGAGTTGAAAAGAGAAGTGCTGGAAGCGAACTATTTTTAACACCATTTTTTTCAATGGCAACCCAGGGGGGAGTGTCAATAGAAATTTCCATTTTATAATCCTCCTGCCAATAAACAAGTGCCCTCGCATTCGCTGCCCAATAATAATGCAAGAAGCAAGGTAACCCTAGCCCACCCCTCTCCCTTGGTTTCTGTAAGTGTATTTTTGATATTCTGTGAGCTTTAAAACCCCAGATAAAAGGCAAATCTAATGTTTTGAAAAAAGACTTTGTCAAAAAAATAGGAATGTTTTGAAAGAGATACAAGAATCTAGGCAGACAGACCATTTTAACAGCGTTTATACGGCCTATCATAGAAAGAGGAAGAGTTCTCCATTTGCCAATGTCTACCTTTAAATCCTCCAGTTTCTGAAGAAAATTCAACTTAAAAATTAATTTAGGGTTTTTGGGCAAAACAACTCCAAGATACTTAAGTCTGTCTGTAATTTTGAAAGGAAGATTTTGTAGAAATTCAGTATCCAGATCACCACTTAAAGACATGAATTCACTCTTCTGCCAATTGATTGTATATCCAGAGACTGTACCAAAAGATTCCATAAGATCTAACAACAAAGGGACTGACTGCTCAGGATTTGACAGAAAGAGAACAACATCATCTGCATATAAGGAGATGTGATGATCTATATTTCCCAATCTTACAGGCTCAATAGATGGATGGTTTCTAATACTAATCGCAAGGGGTTCGATCGCAATTGCAAAAAGCAAAGGGCTGAGGGGACATCCTTGACGTGTCCCTCGATGTAATAAAAAGGACTTTGACTTTTCTTGATTTGTGAGTACAGAAGAGGTTGGGTGAGCATATAATGTTGTAATCCATGACACAAAACGACTACCAAACCCACATTCCTCCATAACTCTCACCATGTAAGGCCATTCCACCTGATCAAATGCCTTTTCTGCATCTAAGCACAGAGTAGCCACTTTAGAGCCTTTTTTATATTTATGGTACATTGTTCATTAATCTTCTAACATTAAAAAATGAAAATCTATTAGGAACAAAACCAGTTTATCCATATGTATAATGGATGAAATGTATTTATTTAACCTATTAGCTAATAATTTTGTGAAAATTTTAATGTCACAGTTAAGTAATGCAATAGGCCGATAAGATGAAGGCTCATTCTCATCCCTTCCCTCTTTTAATATTAGTGAGATATTAGCATCGTATAATGTGTCAGGGAATTTTTGAGTTTCAAGAGAATGAGTGAACATCCTCAGCAAAAGGGGAGCCAGGTTTCCAGAGTATTTTTTATATAATTCAATACCGAAACCGTCTGGCCCCGCCACCTTGCCATTAGGAAAAGATCCTATAGAATCAACAATCTCTGGGATACTAATTTCAGAGTTTAAAGCCTCACAGGCAGCATCACTCATTTTAGGAAGATTCAAATGTCCTAGCCAATTAGAAATGTCCCCTTTTGCTCTTGATGTATATAATTGTTCATAATATTCTCTAAAGCGATCATTTATACTTTTAGGATCCACAAGCATGTCCCCTGCTTTTGATTTTATTTTGTGTATAGCTTTATTTGCCTGTAAACCTCTCAGCTGTCACGCCAGCAATTTATGGGGCTTATCCCCTAACTCAAAATATTTTTGTCTTATTCTTAACAATTGATCCCATACCTGTCCTGATAAAATAGTATTGTATTCATACTTTAATTTAAGAATATTCTGCAAGGTAGAGGGGCCAGAGGAAATTCTATAAGAGGGTTCCAATTGAGATAATTCCTCTTCTATTTCTGCAAGGCGTCTACGTTTGGCTCGTCTGGACGAAGACTCAAAAGAGATAATATGACCCCTAATCACAGCCTTAAAGGATTCCCATAAAGTGGAGTCTGTGACTTCAGAATTATCATTAATATCTAGAAAGTCCGAGATTTTTTCAGAAATAAATTGGCAAAATGATACATCAGAAAGTAGAGATGGATGAAAATGCCAGCAATATGGTTTAGTCTTATGGCCAAGATCAAGAACCACTGAAGTCGGAGAATGATCAGAGATTAAGATGTTGTGATAGTCAGAGATGTTGTGAAGATGAGGAGATCACGTTTGATATAAGTTTTGAGTCAAGTAAAAAATAATCTATTCTAGAAAAAGACTTGTGTCTTTGTGAAAAAAAAGAATAGTCTCTACCTGTGGGGTGTATCAGTCTTCATATATCAACTAGATTCATAGAGGACATAAGGTTATTTAAAACTATGGAGGCAGAAGGTAACTGGCTTATTTGGGCTGACCTGCCCAAGACATTATCAAGCACACAGTTAAAGTCACCACCAACAATAACATGCGAATCAGTAAAATCAGACAGTAAATTAAATATTTTAGCAAAGAAAGTAGGGTCATCAAAGTTAGGCCCATATACATTAATAAGTGTAACATGAAATGAATAAATGTAACCAGCTACCAAAGTATATCGACCATTTCGATCACTCAGAGTAGAAACATGTCTAAAAGGAACTGTCTTACGGATTAAAATTGCAACTCCTCTTGCCTTGCTAGAGAACGTGGACTGAAATATATGGCCAACCCAGCTGCATTTGAGCATCTTCTCTCTCGTAGGCCTAATATGGGTCTCCTGTAAGAACATAACATCAGCGGACAGAGATTTCAAATGTGAGAATACTTTAGCTCGCTTGATCACATGACCCAGGCCACGCACGTTCCAGCTGGTAAAAGTGATGCCACTGCCCTTTGAAGGTAAACTAGGATGCATACAAAAGTTGAAAATAAACAATGTACAAGCCTGGCGCCCTTCCAAAACAATTAATGGTAAAAATAAAAAAGTAAAAAAAATACAACTCGTGGAAAAAGAACATTACCCCCCAACCCCCGTCCCACTTTCCCAAACAAAGTGAGAACACGCATCCCAAAAACTCACTGAGGGGTTGCCGGAACAGTAGAACTACAGCTAGAAAGCCCTAACTCCCTCTCCAATCACTTGAACACGTTAAGAACAAAGGAAACGGCCATATACATGTCCCAGTCCGAGTAACGGTAGCTGTTGAATAAACGTCACATACCAGAGCTGTTAAGCCAGCATGCATGTAGGCAATAAGTGCATTTCAAGACAGCGTCTCGATGAAGGCCTCAGCTTCCTCGGGCGAGGAAAACACCTTGTCAGTGGTACCATGAGTGACGCGCAGTCTTGCCAGATAAATGAAGCCGTTTCTCACACCGGTTTCTTGGAGATGCTTCCTGATATCATTGAATACCTGCCGCTGCTTCATTATCTCAGCAGGAAGATCGGGAAAGATGTGTATCGGCCTGCCCTTGTAGCGCAGAGGAAATTGTTGACGAGCCAGCTGAAGTATTTCTTCCTTTATTTGAAAGTGATGAATACGGGCAATCATCACACGCGGCCGCGCATCTTCTCCAGAAAACTGTCTCCCGAGACGATGAGCTCGATCCACTTCCAAAGGCTTCGAGAAGTTGCTAGCGCCCAGCAAGTCTGGAATAAACTTAGTTAGAAATTCCGTGGGGCGCCCATTCTCAATCTTCTCAGGTAAGCCTACGATTTTAATGTTTTGCCGTCTGGATCGAGCCTCCAGATCGATTACTTTCTCGCGGAGTGATTTGTTCTCTGACTGAACTTTTGCGCACTTTTGCTGGACGAGGGAAAGGCGGCGGCCTGACGTGCATCCTCCCCTCTCTTTCCCCTGGGGGGTGGGTGCCTCCCGCGCGGACTCTGGCAACAGTCCCCCCAAAAACCACTACAATTTAAAAAGGAGAGGGAAAAGGCCAACGCAGAGTGGCAGCGAGAGAGAGAGAGGAGAGAGAGATATGCCGTAGCTTGTTCCTCGGCCACTTCTCCACCCTCTAACGGATGACAGCCGTGCCTCTCCAGGCGGATCCGAGGCAGTCCTCCAGCCCTTGGCGGACGGAACGCACCGCCGCGTTCTCGGGGAGCCGAAGGGGTCTCCCCCGCCCCTGGCAGCGGTTCTCCAGCTCCAGGCGGTCGGTCGCGATCCCCTCCCCGCTCGCGGATGGCGGTCTCCAAATCCCTCCGTTTTTCAGTGGCTGGTAGGGGCATCCTCCGCCCCTGGCAGCGGCCCTGACCGCTCCAGGCGGTTGGCTAGGAGCCCCTTCTCCTCTCGCGGTCGGCGGCCGTTCCTCCGCGTCCAGGCGGATGGGTTCCTCGTCCTCCGTTGGGGTGGACGGTAGTGGCGAGAAATCTACTACGGCGTATCCCTCTTCCCTCCCGGGCTTTCGGTACCAATGTAAAGTAGTTCGCCCTCATGAGCAAGGAAGAGGCGAGAAACTGGCTTGACATACAAATAAAGGTTTAATGTAAAACTCAAAAGACAAACACATAAGACGATGGACATGTCGTAAGGATCTCTCTCTCTCGCACCGCCCTCTGCGATCGGCCTTTATCCCTCTCTGTGGCTTAATTAGCCTAATACGGGACAGGGCGTGTCGAGTCAGGTGTGATAGTCAACATCAATACTCGCTGAGATACACAGACCCCGTTGACTCGTATTTTTTTTTAACGTTTAACACACTAGTAAAAAAAAAAAAGCTAATTATTTTACCAAATGTTTAAAACAGGTTGAATTTATCCACAAAAAACACCTTCTGTGGCATTATGGGATTAATTATCTACTGCTTGCATGCTTTAATATTTCAGTAGATGCAGTACAAGATGATTATTGATTGATTGTTCCTCCTTATCATGACAAAACTGGGTTTTCTGCTATCCTACTCATTTGACATACTGCATTTGCATGTGTTGTAGCAGGAATTAGAGAATAAAGGGAATCAAGTTCAAACCATTTCACAACACTGAATTTCATCACATTGGCTGTGCTGCCTCATCATTCGGGTGAACAGTCTTTTTTTTCTCTTTTTTTGTGGCTTTAGCACATTTGTTTATTTTTATTTTTATATAAAATCTAAATGTTAGTTCTCAGTCACCATTCACTTTCATTGTAAAATGCAGCCAAAGTGAACGGAGACCGAGAACTAATGTACTGCCTAAAATCATCTTTTGTTTTCCATGGAAGAAAGTTACAGGGGTTTAGAACAGCATGAAGGTGAGTATATGATGACAGAATTTTGGGGTGAACTGTCTCTTTGTTGTGAGCATCAGGATACTGTCTAATGTCTTGTAGCTCTCTCATCACAGGCCAGCTTGCACTTCCAGCTGATGTCCAGAAGATGGCAGCAAAGCTTGTACGGGTGACGAAAATGTCAAAATATGTCAATTTGATTTTTTTACAGCAGTGATTCGAAACTGGTGGGTCTCAGGTCAGTTCTGTAAAAACAATGTTTAATGCAAATAATCGAATGCTACTAACTTTGTAATAATGCAAAAGCAAAATAAATAGACAATGTGTTTTGGCCAATGTAAAATATGTGTTCTGAAACTAAACCAGTCATGAAGCACTTTTACAGAATATACAGTCTAATGCAGGCATCTATTGTAAGATTAATGTCTAAAAGTCTTTGTCGTTCATCCTGGATTAAC